>PVJI01001105.1:0-23786 GCA_004026765.1 Micronycteris hirsuta
GCTTGGAGACTGGGGAGGGGAGCAACTCTGCCTTTATGCAAAGCTTTATATTTATTGTTTCAAAGAAGTGTGTGACTTCTTTTTTTAAATTGATTTTTCGGGGAGAGAGAGAGAGGAAGGGAGGCAGAAAGAGAAAGAAACATCTATTTGTTCTTCCACTTACTGATGCATTCATTGGTTAATTCTTGTATGTGCCCTGACTGGGGATCAAACCGCAATCTGGGAGTATCGGGAGGACGCTATGATGCTCTAGCCAGCTGAGCTACCGGGACAGGGAACACGTGTGTATGACTTCTTAGATTTGAAAACTTTGAGCACCGAGAAGTTTACAGCCGCAGATTGCAAGGCCTCAAACCACACGCACATATGGGATTCCACAGTTAACCAAGGGCTTCCGTGGCTGTGTGTGGTGGCCCCTCACCACCCCCTCAGCACCGTGGGTGCCTTCCGCACCACCTCTTCCCTAATGCAACTCAGACGGACCGGGGACTGGGGACACTATTGGTCTCCACTCAGGTCTGGCTGCTGACTCCACCCCCAGCTGCAGGGAGGGGCATAGCAGGGAGTGACCAATCAGAATGCTGCTACTGCTCCCTGCTCAAGACAACAAGGTGCTGACTCCACCCTGGCCCCTGGGAGGGGCGTGGCTAGGGCTGGCCACTGGGAATGTTGCAGCCCCTGGTGGTTTAGGGCAGCGTTTGGCCGCCAGTGGGGAGAAAACAGCGGACATTGTTGGAAAGGGAGAGTCCAAACCCTCTGCCTTAGAGCTAGTGGAAGCTTCTTTCATATCAGCCAATCCACTCCCTGTTGGCTGAGCTTGTTTGAGGCTCGTCTGGGTTGGGATTCGGTCCTTGCGAGCAAAGGAAGCAGCATGGCCATGAACCTGCACCAGCAGACGGCTGACTCATCAGCTATCTTGCACGTTGTTTGTTAAACATGGCCGATACTAAAATTAAACATATAAACTTATAATTAAATGAATATATTAAAAATAAAAGCCATAAATACTCAGAACTTATCACTCCCTAGTTATTTTACTACACTTCACTATTACCCACACCCTTGGGGTTCTTTACATCTGTCTCGTAAAGAACTTGTGTCCCGAATCTATACATAACTCTCAAACAACCCAATTTAAACAATGGTTAAAAGAATTGACCAGCTATTTCACCAAGGCAGATACGCAGATGCCAAATTCAGTCCATGGAAAAAATTTTCAAAGTCACTAGTTATTAGTAAAATGGAAATTAAAACCACGATGAATTATTAGTACAAACCCAATAAACAGGGTGGCTAAAAACAAAACGCACCCTGACGATACCAAGTGGTAGGCGCAGATGCGGGCTCCCGGTGCTCAGACCTGGCTGGCGGGAACACGAGACGGTACCTGGACTTCAGGAACAGGTTTGACAGTTTTTTATCAAGTTAAACATACTTCCACTTGATGGCCCAGAAATCTCACTTCAAGAGGAGTGAAAACAGACGTGGGTGTGTGCACAAAACCCCTGCACAAATGTCTACGACAGCTCTATTCACAGTCCTCCCCTGGCGGGGACCGCTCGGATGTCCTTGAACCCGTGCATGGATAAAGAAGTCGTGGGGCGTCCAAACGGCGGAACGTTGCTTTGCCGTAAGAGGAACAAGTGGCCCGCGAAACAGGCCTGAATCCCACAGGAGCCGGACTCAGTACATACTGCATGATCCTCTACTCGATGTTCTGGAAAAGATGCCCAGAGGGTCGCAGAGAAACCAGTGGTTGCTAAGGGCTGGGAGGGGGCACAACGGGATTTGGGGTGCAGGAGATGCTCCCTGTCTTGACTGTGGTGATGGGTCCATGACCACTCATTTGTCAGGACTCCTAGAATATACACTTAGAAGGGGGATTTTACTGTATGTAAGTTATACCTCAAAAGATTAAAAATAAAAGAAAAAAAAAGATGTATTGTTGGAAAATAGCACCAAGAAGTGTTGTAATGTCCACTTCATTTAGACAAAAAGTTGAGATCCGTTAACTAATTTCCATTTGCTGAACATTGGAAGGCTCCACCTTCCGCGATTAATTTCTGATTCTGTATGGAATTTTTAAAGAACAAAATTAAAAAATATGAGCAAGTGTCTCCCTGTAGCCATCCATCCATCTGTCCATCCATCCATCCACCCACGCGTGCTGAGATTATCCTATCTGTCACAATCAATGGGAAGAACCATTTTTAAGAAGAACCCGCTGCTCTCATTCTGGAATGGGTCTGTGGCACCCAAAGTGGAGTGCCACCCTGACATAGGACATGCAGGCTTGTGAAGTCAGACCTGTGCATTTTGAACAGCCCATGCTCTCCCTGGTACGCCTACCATCCGCCTCAAGCACGACCTCCTTCCTATGCAGTCAGCAGATCCTGAATCTTCTCACTGTCCCCTCCCTTTGTCACGGGTCACACTCTGCCACTGTCAAATAGCTTTCACGTCCATTCCCGTTCACCTGAATGTGCTATCTCGGTGCCAAACCATGGAGGAGGCCTGGCAAATCCCACAACACAGGTCACAGGTCGCTTCCAGAAGCTCTGCCTTCTTCCATTCCCGCCGGAACAATGGCCAGTGGACAGGCCCCTGGAGAGAGGCTGAGTCACTCTTTTGGGTAGAACCACCCAGAATGAAATGCTCAGGGCTGGCTGCTGAAAGCCTCTCTGGTATTTCCAACAAGCATGAAAGCAGGGAAGAAACGGGGCCTGGAGGGCAAGTGGCCTCCCAAGCTGGCTTGGCAACAAAACTGGAAAATGCTGATTCTCCGGTGCCACCCCCAAGATTCTAACACCGTGGGCCTGGGGTCTGGGGGTCTCCCTAGATAACCCCAATACCAAGAGGGCTTTCTGAGCCATGGTTGTTGAGGGCCTTGCAGGAGCTGGAGTTTCCCGCAAGATGACGGAATCAGATGAAGGTCAGGTGCGTTGAGTGGTGGGACACAGACAGAGCCACACTTTAGGAGGAGGGACCCCGCTGGCCCAGGCTGATGGCGTGACCAGGGGACCAGCACAAGGACAAGTGCACACCCAAGTGACAGGTGATGCTGCCCTGAGCAGGAGCCAGGCTGCCACTGGAGCAGGCGGCACCCCTGGAGGACTGGGTAATGGTAACTGATTTACAGTAAAGGGGTTCATTGTCAAGTACGCGGTTTGCTGTTATTACTTGACTGATTCTGATGGCTCAGGCTTTGGGATATAATTATTTATATCAGGATGGGTCTTTTAATCAGTGACCTTTGGACTGATGTGGCAACTGTCATACTCCCTGAGCAGGAGATGACAGCAACATGCCTCTCAGCTCATTTGTTTTTTCCCAAAAAAACCCCAACAAAATGACATGAGCGTTTCACCATGAGCCTTCCTACCCGTCCCCTGTGGCCCACCGGCTCCCAGTCATTGGGGCTCAATTCAGAGGTCTCTGTACTGCCGTTTTGTCCCTGTGAGCACGGTGGTATTCCATCTGCAACGGCTGAGAAAAAAAATCAGCACACGTGTCTTTTGAAATCCTACATTGTGCATACTACGAAAGAATGATTTAGAGGCACGAGGCCCATAATTAGCCATGCCTTGGAAGGGATACAAACCTACTAAAGTAGCATCATAAATGAGGCTGCCACGTAACATCTGTTTTCTCTGATACACTCAATTAAAAATACACTGCAATAAAAAGATCGGCAAAACGTAGAGGTAGTTGCCTAGTTAAGCCAAACATCCCAAGGCTTTAACTGAACGTGTTTAAGGATGAATAGCGCTGCCCATTCATGACCGAGAGTCATAAAGTGGACATTCAGAAAGAATGGCAATGGCCCTGGCCGGGTAGGTCAGTGGGTTAGAGTGCTGCCCTGATGCACCAAGGTTGTGAGTTCGATCCCTGGTCAGGGCACATACAAGAATCAATCAACGAGTATATCAATTAGTGGAACAACAAGTTGATGTCTCTCTCTAAAATGTCAGTGAATGAAAAGATTTTAGAAAGGACTATCAACAACCCTCACATTTACCCTGAAAGTGACATCTGGGAATTCTTGCCGTTGTCAGCAGGTAGGCTGTCCAACGTCCCAGGAAGAGCTGCTTCTTCCATTCCGTTGCTCAGGACTAAGCCTCGGGTGGCAGCCACCCGATCACTGGCTCACTCCCATGATGGACGCTGCAGCTGGGTCTTAGGTTTATTTAAAAAGCATCCTTTACATAGTAAAACTGTTGTCAAACAATGTTGTTGCTCCAACACCCTTCCCCAGAAACAGAGAGGTTACACTGTGCGAGAGGTACACCGTCCGGACTCGTTTCCTGCTGGACCGCAGAACCCCTCTAAGCTGACCTATGCCGAAGGTAGTTCACTCCCCACACCTTCCGAAATGCGGAGCCACCCAATGGCCCTCGTCTCCAAGCTTGGAGAAGGCCCCTTTCTTTGCTTCACAGCGTCAAGTGCAACAAACCCTGCTGGTCCTGTGGAAGGCAAACCACTTTTTACTCATCTCCCTGTATGGTGCAAAGCTGGTCAAACCAGCGGTGGAGAGTTTGTTATAACTTGACATTCTTATCGCAGTCCCGAAGAGCCGAAAGTCTGCCTCCAATTTCAGGGGGGAAATGAAACAACTGCCCTCTGGTGGGGACTGTGGTCATTGCTTCGGGCCCAGAATCAAACGCACTGACAATTACCGCACTGGAGGGACACAAGAGGTTCTCCTCTCCTCCAGGGCCTCGGTGGGGGTCTGGACCCACAACTGAGTGGAAGCCGATGGTCTGAATTTCACGCTGCGTCTGTCCCATCCCGGTGTTACTCCTGTCAGACGCTGCGTGTCCTGTTCATGTGGGGGTGTTGATGGTGTTTAGATCCCAGTGGGGCTTGCCGTCTCAAAGGTGTTTACCTGTTTGTTTATCTCTTTAACAAGTTCAATTGCAGTGAAGTACATAGTACGAATTTACTGTCTTGACCGACTTTTGGGGTGCAGTTCAGTCATGTTAAGTAGTCTCACACTGTCGTGCAGCCGTCACTATGATCCGTCCCCGGGGCTCTTTTCCTCTCCCCAGATGGAAACTCTGCCCCCACTCACCACCGACTCCCCCCTCCCTGCTCCCTCAGCTCCTGGCACCCAGCGGTCCATTTTCTGTCTCTATGAACTTGACTCCTCTGGGCCCCTCCTGTTAGTGGAAGCACATAGTGTTGGTCCTTCTGTGCCTGGCTGGTTTCACTTAACATAATGTCCTCCAGGGTCATCCGTGTTGCACAGGGGTCAGAACTTCCTCCTGTTTAAGGCGGAAGAGTATCCCATTGTACCGATAGACGTGATTTGTTTATCCACTCATCCGTCCTTGCACACTGGGGCTGCGTCCACCTTTTGGCTAGTGTGAGTAGTACTGCAGTGAACATGGGTGTGCAAATGCATCTTCAAGACCCTGCTTTCAATTCTTTGGCGTACATACCCAAATTGTTGGATCAGAGGGTAGTTCTATTTTTAATTTTTTGAAGAAGGGCCCTACCATTTTCCACAGGGGCTGCACCATTTTACATTCCCACCCACAGGGCACAGGGTTCCAATTTCTCCATATCCTCAGCAGAAAAAAAAAAAAGACATTTTTTAGAACCATCATTCATATATAACACAGATAACTTTAAGTCATTTTATTGAGTTTCGTAAAACATCTTTAAACAACAAAAAATAAACTATTACAAAAGTTCAGATAGTCACAGTGATAGCAAATAAGAGACACAGAATTGAAGTCTCATTATGTAAATCCAATTATTTGGTGTCCTGCAAAGAATATAATGCCCTTCCTCCTAAGAAATTGATTTCACCCTACACGGGGCTTCTGGTCTTGGGATGGTTTTCACAAGAGACCAGCATTTTAAGAATTTGAATGGAATGAACTAGATGGGAGAGATTCTTTCACAATGTAGATGTATAGCAAATCACCGCGATGTACACTTTAGTACCTTACAATTTTGTTTGTCAATTATACCTCCATTAAGCTAAAAAAAAATTGAATTTAGGACCTATCATTGATTTTAAAATATAGGGAGGAAAATTCATAGTAAAAGCAAGTGCTGAGCTAAGAAGAAAAATAGGACTCATTATAAAGATATGGACTCGTTAATTTTAAGGACTAGAAATATTTCACCTCCTGCCCTGAGGTGGGAAAAGTCTCTTCAGTTGGTAAAAGAGAAATCCTCACAGCGTGGAGGGTGTTATAAAAAAAGTACAAATTCGAGTACACATTTTCATTATCTGATTTTTGTTTTTTCTCAGCCAATTATTTTAAAAACATAAAAAAAGTAGAGTTAGCAAAAAAGGGTGATGAATTGAAATACTGATAAGCAATAATGGGATGGAACCAGGGGGTTTCCTTACCTGTCCAAAGACATAATTAAGGCACAGTATAAAAGTGTAAACGCACACTTTGCTCCTATACCAAGGTAAAATAGATTAAGCATTATTTTCTAGTCTAATTTAGTGTTTTCCATTTTCTACTCAGTTTTTGTTGGTACAATATGAAGATCTTTTGCATTGAATTTAGAAGAAATTAAAAGTATTATGATGGCTTTAAATTTTATGGAAAATTCATTTGTATAAGAAGGATATAAAATTACTATTTTATGGTTAAAATTGTCATGTTAGAAATATCTCATATTAGAAATATCACGGGCGTGTAAAATTCGACATAAAATTTCCCAGCCTGGACTGTCGGCGGAAGCACTGACTAGTCTGCGCTCCGACGGAAAGAAGTTTTGTCCAAAACTCACTGCTCATTCCTTGTGGGCCAGTTCTGCCAATGTCTAGTGACCAAATTCATGGGTTTGAGGTTTCAACCTCCAATTCAAGGTGTGGGCCTTTTACAGAATACCTGGGGGGGGGTGGGGTGTGTGTGTGTGTGTGTGTGTGTGTGTGTGTGTGTGTGTGTGTCTGGGGGGAGGGATATCCAGTCAAAAACAGGTGAACAATTCTAGGCACTCCCTCAAGCTTTGGAAAACCTGTGCCCATCCAGGGCCATGAACTCCACCATTTTAAAGGTGTTGAACGTCTTGGACGTGCTCTGAGCAGGCCACGCAGTGCTGTGACCTCTGACCCCCTCACTCAGACAGCATGTTGAGGATCATCTCGCAGGTCATGTCCTCATCCAGGTCCTCTATCCCAGCAGCAGCGGTGGCTTCTCCGTAGGCGGCGGGAGACGTCTCTCCTGGGCCCTGGTCTCCCATCGCCAGGGAGGCTCCCTCCGCAGAAGCTTCTGGGGGGAGGGAAAAGGCACAGGGTTGGCAAATTCAAAATAAAGCCAAGAATTGGCGCCAATAGATTTTGGAAACCGACGCTTGATGTTCACCCGGCAGCAGTGTTTGCGGAGACAAGCGTCCGGCGGGCATGACAGGACATTCTGATCTCAACTGCGCTTTCCGCCAGGGCTCGTCTGCCTTAGCTCTACAGACTCCTGGGGCTCCGTCAGTCTCTGCTGTGGGGCTTTTTATAAAAAAGCACTGCACGGAGGTGTCCAGAGGGGGCCTTTAGGTGCCCCATTAGCTGAGAAGTCAGACACTTAGAGAGACGTTTTCAGATCTGCCCCTCTTGGAGCTTGGGGGCCAGGCGACCTGGTTTGGGGCTCAGAGTTGGGTTTCACCCGGTGCGCCATCTCCAGTAAGCAAGTGCACCTGTGGTGGGATGGGTCGTTGGCCCCCCAAAGAGCCGTGTCCACACCCTAAAGCCCCAACCCTGTGTGACCTTATTTGAAATGAGGGTCTTTGAAGATATAATTAAGGGTCTTGAGATGAGATCCCCTGAATGTTCCAGGCAGACCCTAAATCCAGTGACAAGTGTCTTTACAAGAGACAGGAAAGGCAAAGATACAGCCGGGGAGGGGAGGCCGGGTGCAGGTGGGGACTGAGACTGTGGTGATGTGCCCACAAGCCACGGATGCCTGGGGCCACCCAAAGCTGGCAGAGGCGGGAAGGCTCCTACCCTGGAGCCTCCGAGGGAGCGTGGCCCTGCTCTCATCCAGGACGTCTGGCCTCCAGACCGAGAGGGAATGCATGGCCTTGTTCTCAGCACCCCCAGTTTGTGGCTATTTGCTGCGGGGCATCCAAGACATGAGCACAGTGCCCAGAAACCCACCAGCTCGGCAGAGGGAAGCTTTGGGGACAGGAGAGCAGTGGGCATGTGCGTCTGTCCTTTGGCCTCATGAAAATGTCCCCCCAGGAACCCATGTGGTGTGGGGTCCACCCCCGGGGCTCCCCAGTCACTTTCCTGCTGCGCCCTCACTGCGGTCCTGAGAGGTGGGTAGGTGACCCAGGCCCACACGAGGCCAAAGGAAGTTCAAGACCCGCCCAAAGCAGCAGGAAGCCGAGACAGAGCTGGGCCTGGGACGGGGTCTGGCGGTCAGGGTTTCCGGGTGTGCTCCCTGCACTTCCACGCTCAGCACCCAGGGACAGGTATAAGAGAAAGTCATGGTCAAGTTTGAACCCAATTCATTTAAAAGGAGGTACCGTCTTCCTCCACCGCCTCTTGCGGGGTGGCCGGCTTCCTCATTCTCATTCTTCTTCCCATGCCTGAGGGAAGGGGCGCTGTGTCCCGTGCCGCCTCACACTTCTCGGAGTGCCGCCGCATGTTGGTCTGTGGGGAAATGACACAGGCCCAGGCTAAGAGTGGGCAGCACCGGAGGAGCCGCATCTAAAAGCGCACGGTCAAGGGCGCGCTGTGGAACATGAGTGACACGTCCCTCCTGTAATCTTGTACAAGGAAAGACGGCTTTTCAGAGGCGGCCCTTCCCCTCGCTTTGGTCTAGAAGCAAGCTAGCTTACTTTAGATGCTTCTTTCACAGGGACGTCAACGAGAAGACAAGATTTATATTTCTAGAATGGCTCTACTCTCCCAGGTGAGGTTTGACATGACACCAGCGATTCAAGATAGCGGTCGATTTTCTGAAAGTCAGTGAAACACCACAGTGACATGGCTGCCCCGCCAGCCTCCGTCCTATGGAGCCACGAAAACAGCGCACAACATTCAGGTGGAAATGGGAAGCCGCCGATTTCCCGGTCAAACCTACCAGCGACGTCTTCTCTTACACGGATCTGAAATAAGTTAGAACATTTTCACTAGTTGGAAAGTCTGTATGCTAACAGAAGACACCAGTGACATGTCATTAAATTTGCTGATTCTGTAAAACGTCTCACCTAATTTCCATTTCCGACTTCAGTCTGGGCTCTGCAGGCTTATGGGTGGGAGGAAGGAGGCTTTGCATATAAGGGGGAATGTTGTGGGTGTTCGAAACCCCACTTGATGCTTATGCATAGGGGCTGGCAGGCCAGGGCCGGGGGTCAAGGGTGACCTGCCCACGGCTTCTGTAAAGCGCATTCCGAACGAGCCACGTTCCTCCATTTACGAACTGTCCGGTACGGCTGTGTTTGCACTGAAACCTCGGACGTGGTCGGGACAGAAACGGTCTGTCTGGTCTGAGAACCTGCCACCCCTGATTTACATGATGATGATGGACAAATGCAGCCTCTTGGGGTCCAGGATTCTTCTGAGGATGTAAGAGCGCCGGCTCCTTCCCCAGAGAAGTGCCAACGTATTCACACACTCACACTCTCCCTGCAGCTTCACCAAGTTCATGGTTTAGAAGGTCTGATGTCAGTTTTGCAAGAACAGACAAATCAAAGGAAAACACGCCCAGCCTCTAACATGCACGTGGAGCAAACTTGCAGGACATCCAGGCCCAAGAGGGACGGGCTAGGACGAAGGTCTGGGTCGGAGACACGCTGCTCGGGCGCGAGGACCCCCGTTCCTGACCCAGAGCAGGGTCCTCACCGGGAGGGAGGGGCCGGTTAGACCAGCACTGTGACCATCGCGAGTTAAAGACCGCAGTTTGTGCCATTTTACTTCAAAAAAATTAAGTGGGGTTCATGTTTTCAGATATGCTTTCAGTTGTTTATTTTTAAAGACTTTAATTCTTGGAGCGGTTCCAGGTTTCTAGCGAAACTGAGAGAAAAGGAAAGGCCCCATGTTTGTACGCCCTCCCCCACTGGCATCGCCCCTGCCTTTGTCACAACTGATGGACCTACTGGGACACGCCACCTCTCCAAGTCCGTGGTCCACATGAACATTCACTCTTGGTGGTGTACATTCTGGGTCTGGACGACGGACGATGACAAGTGTCCGCGATGATGCCGTGTCCTGCAGAGTGGTTCCATTCTCAGCGCTCCACCGGTCACCCCTCCCACCCCGCAGCCCCCGGAAGCCTCTGGTCTTTCCCTGTCTCCACAGTTTCGTCCTTTGCAGAGTGTCACACAGCTGGGGTCACACGGCATCTAACCCTGCAGACGGCTTCCCTCACTCAGTAATGCACATTTAAGGTTTCTCCACGTCCCTTCGTGGCTTGGCAGCTCATTCCTTTTCAATGCTGAATAATATTCCATCGCCTGGGTGCCCCAGAGCTTATTTATCCCTCTCCTGCTGCAGGGCACCTTGCTGGCTCCCACGTTCTGGCAATTGGAATAAAACTGGTATAAACATCCACCCTCAGGTTTTCCTGCGGACATAAGCCTTCAGCTCCTTTGGGCAAACACCAGGGAACATGGCAGCTGGATCGATGGTAAGAGTAGGTTTAGTTTAGTAAGAAACTGCCGCAAAGTCTCCCAAGGTGTCTGCACCACGGTGCCTGCCCACCCGCAGGGGGTGCCGGTTGCTCCCCACCCGCATTCGGCGAGGTCGGTGTTCCGGATTTTGGCTCTTCCGATCGGCGTGCGGTGGCATCTCCCTGCTTTGCTTTTCATTTCCCCGATGACGCGCGAGGCAGCATCTTCTCACACGCCTTCTGCCGCCTGTGTATCTTCTTTGGCGAGGGGTCTGTCAAAATCTTCAGCCTTTTTTTAAAAATTGGGTTGTGTTTTCTTATTGTTGACTTTCAAAAGTTCCTTGTACACTTCAGAGGACAGTCCTTTCTCAGATGTGACTTTTGCATACATTTTCTCCCAGTCTGTGCCTTCTCATTCTCTGGGGTGATACTATCTTTCACAGAACAGAAGTTTCTCATTTCAATGAAGCCCCGCTTATCCATTCTTTCTTTCTTTCCCTGTGCCTTGGTGTTGTAGCCAAGAAGTTACTGCTATGCCCAAGGTCACTGGGCTGTTTCCTGTATTATCCTCCGGGAATTTTATAGTTTTGTGCTTTCTGTTTCGATCTACGACCCATTGTGAGTTAATGTGTTTGAAGGGCGTCAGGTCTGTGTGTGGCGTTACATCGTTTGGTGGGCAGACGTCCGGTCACTCCCGCACCCATGGACGACCAGACTGAGTTTGCTCCATGGTGTCGCCTTTGCTCCTTTGTCAAAGATCAGGTGACCCTAATACTCACGGGGGCCTATTTCTGGGCTCTCTCTTCTGTTCTGGGGGTCTGCTCACTTTTTGGCTGACATCAATAATGCTGCTATGAATATTTGTGTACAAGCTTTTGCGTGGCCCCGTTTTCGATGCTTTTGGGTATGAGAATTGCTGGGTCCATGAGGACATAAAGTACAGCGCAGGGGACACAGGCAGCAACACTGTGACAACCGTGTGTGGTGCCGGGTGGCTGCCGGGAGGAAGAGCGAGGGGAACCCTTTGAAAAGTGTGCGACCACCTCACCACTCTGCTGTGCACCTGGAACTCATACAAACTAAAATGAATGCAAACAGCGATTAAAAACAAAGAAGGAATGATAAAAAAAGAAACCCTGGGAGCCGGCAAGCTGGGTGCCCATGGTCTAAGGCCAACAAACAGCAGCTGGCCAGTGCTGACGTAACAGGAATGTGATGGACATGATGCCGAGGTGGCTGGGATGGGCTTTTAGGTTTTATCGTCAGCACCTGCCCATAAATGTTTAAGTCTTTGGCACTTGAAAGAAGAATCGCTAGGTCATATGGTAACTTTATGCTTAACTGTTTGAGGAGCTGCCAGACTGTCCTTCAAGGAGGCTTCTCCATTGTAAAATCCCACCAGCAGTCGCTGGGAGGTCCGATCCTCCCACCTTTTCCACCGTCTGCCTTCTCTAACTGTAGCTATCCCGGTGGCTCCTTCTAGGGGTACCTTTACTGTGGTTTTGATCTGCATTTCCCTAGTAATTAATGATGCCAAGCAACTCTCATCAGCTTATTGGCCATTCGTGTATCTTATTTGGAGAAGTGTCTATTTAGATAATTTTCTTCTTTTTAATTGGGTCTGTAATATACACCTTTGTATATACATCTTCTTTTTAATTGGGTCTTTAATATACACCTTTGTATATTCCAGGTGTAAATCCAAATATGCTTTCTTGAACGAAAGGAAAAGCTTCGAAACTTCTGACTTTATTGCTGAGGACTCTGTGTGGCCGCCTCCTCCTCCGCTTTCTCGCTTCGCACGCCAGAGAGCGGCCCTGCTCAGCTTGAACTCTGCGTGAATGCCTGTTCTTGCTTTTATTGGACACATTTTGAACTAATTGCATGAACGCTCCAGAATTACCCCGCTAGGCTGCCCTCCGAGAAATGCAACTACCCTACCTTTTAAGAGAAAAAAATAAAGATTTCCCCCCACAAAAACAGCTTCAGATAACGCAAAACTTTCGTAAAGTTAGACTGGAACGCCCACTGTCTAAGGGTCTAGCTAATCATTTGTGCTGGTTTTTTAATTTACTGATTTTAGAGAGCGAAACGTCGATTTGTTGCTCCCCTTAATGATGCAGTCATTGGCCGTGTCTCGTACGTGCCTGGACGAGAGATCAAGCCCGCAGCCCTGGCACGTGGGGACAGTGTGCTAGCCCACCGAGCTGCCCTGCCGGGGCAAAACCGTGGCGGGTTTAAGTGTCCACAGATGCGAGCCCGACCCACCCAGCCAAGTGTGACCCACAGAAACGGGGAGATAATAAACGTTTTGTGTTTTAAGCCACTCGGTTTTGAGGCCATCCGGCATGCAGCGGCGGAAAACTAACAGAACACCTACAAAGAATCAAACGGGAGGGTGAATGCTTTTCTCAGCAGAGCACCAGCAGCCCCAGACCAAGCGCGTCTACGGAACACTTCGAAAATTGTCTTCTGCCTGTGCAGTAGCCTAAGTCTAATTCACGGGAACAATTTTTAAATGCTGTTCTCAGACCGGGGATTCTTTGTAGACTTGGGGAAGCCTGAGAACTCCTTGAAACGACATGCGAGGTTTTGTTTGCAGGAACTGTGCTTTTTTTCCACAGAAGGGGAAGATCACACTTTTAGAAGACTTTTGAGAGTTTCGTGACTGATAACCACTTTCCGAAGGCCTGGCCAGTTCCTACAATCGCGTTGAAAGACCCCGAGTGGGACCCTCCCTGGGAGACAGAGGGATCTCTTGGGGAGACGGACGGCGACGCGGGGAGCTCACCCAGCGGGAAAAGCCCCTGCCGCACTTGGAACACGCGTGCACAGCTGGGATGTACTCGGTGTCGTGGTATTTCTTGACGTGAATGGTCAGCAGCTGCTTCTGTCGGAAACGCTGGTTGCAGGAGGCGCAGGCGAACGGTTTCTCTCCGGTGTGGGTTCGGGTGTGAACCGTCAGGTGGCGCTCCTGGGGGGGAGGCGGAGAAAACAAACGGCTCAGCTCTTCCCAGGGAGGTTTGGGTATCAGGCATTACCCACTGTATTCCTTTTTTTTTTCCTCCCCAAAGATGCGTGCACCATGAAGGGAACGCGGTCTGGCGGTCTACAAAACCAAGTCAGAGCCGGTCCCTGCCATCTGGTCACAAAATTCTCACGACTAGTTCCTAGCTGGCCCCTCGGGCCCAGGGGGAAGGATGAGAACATTGGGGGAGGGCAGGGAAATGATCCTCATCCTCTCGCCGAAATGCTCGTGTATTTGCAGTCCACGTCCGTAATGAATTATTAATATTTGCAATGACCTGCGCTTACACACAGCAGCCGGAACCAGCAAACTCAAACATCTAATGCTAGAGTTTCAGTTCAGCAGACGTTTGGGGGTGGAAGTGCCAGAAGCTGACGTTTGCCCTCCACTTCCCAATGGAATTATGGCAAATTGTAATATCGGGCGAAAAGCCTCATGGTGAAAATAATTGTTCTCGGCAAAGAAATCATTACAAATTTTCACTAAGATTTCTATGAGTACATAACGTGGGGGAATCAGGACAAAAATACATATAGGTGAAAATACACAGGGTGTTTGTTTTATGTAACACGCTATAATTATTCAGATGAAATACACGGCCACGGCCACATTGCCGCCCGTAACCGAACTGAGTCTTTCGTCCGGTCTCTCCTGGCCTCTCCCCTTCCCTCCAGGACAGCATCCGCGGATGTCCCCACTGGGAGTCAGGGTCCAGCCTCGGGGCCTTGGTCTCCGGGACCAAAGCACCCAGCAGTATACCAGCTTCAAGGTCTCCTGTGTGCCCTTGGCTCCCCAAACACCAGAGACTTTACCCTCCCTGGGATCCCCGCCTCCTCTCCAAGTCTCGTCCATCTTCAGGGAGTTCTCCTAGACCATGTGAGCTCATCTGAGCCTGGGCTCAGACATCCCAGTGCCCCACGTCTCCTAGACACTCTCTCCCGTCTTTACTCAAAGCTTTACCATCTACAACCCACACTGTGAAACCCAGCAACTGACATCCACCTTGGGTCACCGAGCGAGATAGCCAAGTGGCGCCCGCTTCAGGGCAGCTGCTCAGGTCTCACACTTTTGGTCTTAGGACTTCCTTTCACTCCTAAAAATTATTCACACTGCAAGCAGCTTTTGTTTATGAAGCGGTATCTATGAAAACTGCCTGTATTAGAAATCAACACTGAGAAATTAAAATAGAAGACTTATTGATCCCTTAAAAAACAGCAATAAACCAACTACCTGTTAATATATTTATATAACACAAGTAATATCTACTTTTTAAAAACAAAAAAATTAGTATCTGACTCAACAGAGGTGGTTTCCAGTTAAAATACAGACTGCACTATTTGGGACGTGCTTATATGCCAAACATTTGTTGTTTATCTGGCCATTCCTTATTTTCACTTTTGAGTCTGGCAATCTTACTCAACGAAGACAGCCCGATTCTCGTCTGGGCTTCCGCCTTCAGCGGGCTGAGGTGTGCAGCTGTGGTTGAGGCACGAGGGGAACTTGTCCACAGACGTGCAGTTGGAAAAGGGAGCAGAATCTCAACAGCTTTTCAAATACTTGTAAACACGCTGCTCTGATATTACACCCGAACACAGCAAGTGACAATTTCTTAACAATTGGCTAAAATGTGGAACCTGAAACCACCCCAATGAACGTTTTATACTCTGTTACATTGAAGCCTGTTGCTCTATCTCCTACTATGATTAGGTCCTTTACCCAGATCTGATTCTGTAAAATAACCGGTTAGCCATTGGGAAAACATCAGTGTGAGTTCCAGAGACCTCTGAATGCCGACGTGTTTTGTTACACCATATAAAATATCGCTTTCTTACAGTTGCTCCCATCTTTGGAAGTCCATTTTCCAATATTCTGATTTCCTCTTCTAAGCTGGCATTGTCTCCTTGGCCACCCAAGCCATCTGTGAAAGGAGGCGCTCCCTTCATTCACCTTCAGGGAGAAGGCACTGGGTACGGCCAGATATCTAGCAACTGAATGAGCAGAGTTCGTCACTAGTCCTTTTAAGTGAAAATAGTGGTTCATGGAAAAAATGGCTAGTGGAGTCGGCACCTCCAGCAGCCCTACAGGCGAGGTCTCCAGATGCTGCCCCGCTCTGGGGGGGGCAGAGGTACTCCCTACCAACCTCCCAGCTCAACAGACAGAACACACAACCGGTGAGGATTCAGGGTCAAGGCTGAGTCAAGTTCATAGTGTCCACGGTCTCCCCGAGGACATTATTAAGTAAAACTGCCCTTTGTTTTTGCTGCCAGTGCCCGAAGGCGAAGAGCACAGGGTGACAAGTCACTGCTTTGCTTTGTGTGAAGGTACCTCCATAGCTTCCGCACCATCAAGGCCAAGGCCAGCACAGCAAGGTGCAAATACCGTGTTGGCACGAATTCATTAACAACCAAGAATAATTTTGATCTCACGGTGCTGACTGGTTGGAAGGATCTCTAGGTGTCTGTGAACCACCTTTTAAGTACTGTTGGTTGAATTTATTGGCTTGTGGTTGCCTTCTGGTTATTCTTAATGGTCTTTTCTAATAAAGATTTATTTACTTATTTCTAGCGAGAGGGGAAAAGGAGGAGAAGGACAGGGAGAGAAACACCCACCGGTGGCCTCTCGTACACTCCCTGACCGGGGACCAACCTGCGACCCGGCCCCGTGCCCCGACCAGGAATCGAACTGGTGACCTTTCACTTTGCGGGAAGATGCCCAACCCACTGAGCCACACTGGTCAGGGCTTAATGGTCTTTTTTTTTTTTTTTTAAAGCATGACTTTTCCAGTATTTTCAACGTGGTAGAAAACCCCACTCCAGCCCTCCATTCTCCCGTGCTTCCCAGCCTCCCCAAATGGACCAAAATGAAACTCAGTACCTGCTTGCAGGCGTAGCTGCAGTATTTGCACTTGAACTTTTTCTCATCTTTATGAGTTTTCTGGTGCTGAAGGAGACCATAGCGCTCGTGGAAGACGGCAGGACAGTAGCGGCACTCCATCTCCGTGGCTCTGTAACTGTGCAGGTTGTGCAAATGGACACCTAAAACCGTCATGGAGTGTCACTTATGGTGGGTGGGTGGGGTATGATTTCCCGTGAGGCAGATCTGCCCCTGCCCTCCAGCCCAGGCTTTCTCGCTCTCAGCCCTGTTAGCACGTGGGCTGGCCTGTCCCTTCTCAGGTGGGCCCTCCTGTGCGTTGCATCCCTGCCCCTGCCCACTAGATGTCGCCAGCACACAGGGACAACCAAATGCTATGAAGCTGCACTGATGCAAAATAGCCACCAGGTGGCAGCCTAGGACCTCTGGAAAAAAAAAAGAAAGCACCTTTCCCAGACTAGATCCCAAAGCCTGGCCTCCGTGACCCAGGACCAGGGCTCCCCAGGCTTCCCTGTGGAAGGAAGTTCATCAGCCCAGACACTCACGCAGGTCGCTCTTCCTCGAGATGCTCGCGGCGCAGTGGGGACACTGGTACTTGGGGAAGCTGTTGTTGTGCTTCTGCTCGATGTGTATTTTCATGGTGCCTCTCTGGGTGAAGCGGGCGTGGCACAGGTGGCACTCATAGGGCTTCTCCCCTGGGAGGGGATGACAAGGGTGACCCTCCGCAGACCCCCGATCCTCCCCAAAGGACACCTGGAGCTGAGAGCTTGTCTTTTGTCCCCTGGGCCCCTTCTTACCCCTCTCTCCTACATTTACCCCCCATGAGTACAAAATTCCCAGACAGCCGTCCAGTTCCCGTCCTCCGTCCAAAGGCCCGGGGAGCACGCGGAAATGCCTTCTTTCTGCTGTGGAACGTGGAGTGAGTGACGAAGCCAGCACGCTCTGTCTTACGCGGCCCCCACGCCCAAGGCCCAGAAGGAGTCGGTTGCTGAAGCCTGAGCAACCTTCGCCTCCCACCCCTGATGGCGTGTCTTCCCTGTCACCGTCAGTGAGGTGACAGCACAGCGCTTATGCTGGGCTCCTCGGATGCGAAATACACACTCAGGGACAGAGCAGGACCCCCCACGCCGAAAAAGCCCGAAGACACTCCCTCGGCCCCTGAACTTCCACTCTGCCCCCGAGGAGGAAAGTTCATGAGCTCACATCTGAAAGGAGCCACGGCTCCAGGGACGCGGCCCCCCAGGCGAGGCTGTTACCTGAGTGCGTCCTCATGTGCCGTTTCAGCTTGTGGGTGTCCTTGCTGGCGTAGCTGCACAGCTGGCACTGGTAGGGGCGCTCCCCCGTGTGCGACCGGATGTGACGCTTCAGCTTGCTTGCCTGAGCAGCAAAGGGAAGGTGTTTGTTTCAAGAGAAACCTGAAATTCTTAGATCCGATCCAGCCGCCTTAGAAAGGGACACTGACATTTTAACCTCAGAACGTGCTCTGCACCCCCCAAAACACGACAAAGGCATTACTTTTTGTTTCCTGGGGTGAATGACTTTTTTTTTTCCATTTGATGTAGGTGTAAGACCCTTTGGGAATAATTAGCAGTAGCGTCCAGAGACTCTGAGATTCAAGTTCGCGTTACCTAGGGTAAAGGGCAGTCCAGCTGCTCAGAGCCACGTGGGATTTGATTTCCACGGTGAAGTCCCCACACACTCAGTGCTGCAAAAGTTCAGACCGCGCCGCAGGAGTGCAGAGGCCAGAACACTTTTGTTTGCGTAAATAAAACGAGAATCTCAGGACACCAGCTCTCTGATGGGCAGACACCTGTCCGAGGCCCTCCTCAGTTTCTCTTGTTTGTCGTTTCTTTGTAATAAGTAACTGTTAAGTACAGGAACCTCCATTCTAACTTGATTAATTGCACATCCCAGGAGACTCACTGAAAGGCAGGTGACACATCCCCTCCCATTTGATCGCTGTGTGCCTGACTGTGCTGTTACCGTCCTCTGCACTTCGGTCCCGAAGGCCTTGGCCACCTCTGGCAGAACAGGGGGCAGAGGTGACAGATGTCAGAGAGTGTCCGTCGCCCCACCTGTGATCTCAGGATGGCCGTGCTTGGTCTGACTCCCCAATAAGCGACAAGCACACGTAAGCCCAAAGAACATTCAGCAGCAAAGAAGGACTTAGCTCCAAACTGAAAAATTAAGATTTTCAGATGAAGAGTGGGTGTCTCCATGTATATTGGAAAGCGAAACAAAAAGAATTTTAGCCCCGGCCAGCATGGCTCAGTTGGCTGTGCGCTGGCCTGGGAAGCGAGGGGCCGCAGGTCTGATTCCCCGTCAGGGCACATGCCTGGGTTGTGGGCAGGTCCCTGGTTGAGGTGCGTGCGAGAGGCAACCAAATGATGTTTCTCTCCCACATCGATGTTTCTTTCTCTCTTTCTCCCTCCCTTCCCCTCTCACCCAAAATACATAAAGTTAAAAAAAAGCTATAGCATGAAAGACTTGATGAGTGCTGTGGATGATCAGAGGTGGCGGCTGTGTGTGCCAACCTTCTCTGGGTGCTTTGCAGGGGAGGGCGAAGGCGGGAGGGGGGCTCCAAGCCCTCGGAGGCTGGTGTGATACGGAACCCTCCCCAAGGCGTTCCTGTGGTGCCTGTGTAAGGAAACGGCGTGCGGGTGTGGGGAGCTTAGGCTACCCTGCTTAGAGCCCACCAGTACGGCAAGCCCCGGAAACTGCAGAACGTGGGGTCATGTGTGCCGTGTGCAGCCTGAGGAGGGTCTCAGTGGACCCTGGATGTTTGTGCACAGAACCAACAGGACACCAAGCAAAAGCCCACCCCGGGCTCGGCTGTCTCAGATGGCTTTGCCCCTTGAAACTTTCATTTTGGGTTTCCAAACTGGAGTTATAACCTTTAACTCCGATGAGAAAGAACTTTTAAAAATAGTCCTAGCAGAAAAAAAAATTATTGGAATCAAATCCTGAGCCCGTCAGTGAAATTTCCTTGTTTCCGACAGGCGGTTGCATCACCGCCGTGCTCCAGCCATTAGCCTCACCCTTTAACTTAGTCCCCTTCCCCGGCGTGTTACCGTCCCTGCCCCCAGGCTCAGACTCAGGCCGGGAGGCCTCCTGACACCGCGAGGGGAGCCCTGAACCATTAACTACAGAAAACCGATGGCAGATGCGGTAATAATGTCCCGTCATTTCATTCTGAGAGCTCCTGTACCCGCTAGAGGTACACAGACAGCGGTCGGGTTGGCAGCGCCAGGACACATAAGTGACGTGGAAACCCTGGACGCTATGGTGACAGGAGAAAGGTCTGTTTAAACCTTCAAGCAGGTCGCTTGGTGTCTGAGAGCCACCAAGGTTGGTGCAAAAGTGTTAGCCCGCTGTCGGACTGGGCCTGGGGGTCTCGCTGGAGCCGGCCCGTGGCCGAGCACCACATAAAATGCCAGGTGGCACTTCAATTTCCCGAGTCCCCCCGTGCAGATTTCTTTGTCATCTGTACACTTTTATATGTTGCTTCCGCTTACTGGTAATCAAGGCCAAAAGAAATCCGATTTTCCATTTTCAATTTAGAAAATTGAATGAGTATTATTTCCTGCGTGGACTTTGCATGAGTAATATCTTTAATAAGAACCTATTCCGTAAGCGGGTCTCCTGTGAGTTAACCTACCACGATGTTTTACAGCAACTTCTTAATAAGGCGCCACGACGCGGTAGGCAGGAGAGCGAACTTACTTCCACGCTGGCGTACTTGCACAGGGAGCATTTAAACGGCTTCTCGTGCGTGTGTTTGTAACGCCTGTGCCGGACGAGCTCTCCACTGGTGACAAACGCCATGTCACAGTCACTGCACTTGTAGGGCCGGGTCCCTGCAAAACCACGGAGGTTATCCGTTCGAACAAGATCTCACCGCACATTTTCCTGAGGAATGTATCACTTCTAATGGACGCTCGGTCTCAGAAGGCCGTAACAGCGAAGAAGAGGTTCTCAAACCCATGGACACCCCACACGGAGGCGGGAAAGGGCTTTGTCCCCGTCCACGTTGTCCTTAACCGAAATGGAGGAAAACAAGACCAGACCGAGGTCCCCACGGCGCAGCATTTCAACACGGGCCCTCCTCGGCGGGCTCACCTGTGTGGGTGTTGATGTGGTTCCGCAGGAGAGTGACCGTGCGGAAGGCTTTCAGGCACAGGTGACACGTGTGGGGCCTCTCGCTGGTGTGAGTTTTCACGTGACGGTTCAAACTTGAGATCTGGGGCGTGGTGAACAGGCAGGAGTCGCACTGGAAGGCTGGTCTGGCCCCTGTGGGAAGGAGATGGCAGGGTTGACAGCCTTGTGAAGGTCTTTCCTTAGACATTCCAACTCCGCCTCGGGGGTGGCGAAAACAGGCTGGAATTAAAGGGGGTAATGGTTGCAGGAACTTGAGAATGTGTTAAACACCTGAAAATGGGCTGGGAATTGGGAATTGCAGGGGTTGGGGGGTGGGTACAATGTCTTGTTTTAGAGAAACTACTACATGGCAAGGGAGGGCAAATACCTACTGAAAGCAGAGGCGGTACCCTGAATGAATGACTTTGACCATGGACAGTGCTGGCCATGTGACTTTCAAAACCGAGCCACGTCTCAGCCCCTGCCACCTGCCGCAGGAGGAAGGAAACAGCCAAGGGCTGCCAGAGAGGACTTTTGAAACATGAGCTAAAAACTGAGATTTGGAGGGTGAACTCTTAATTTACACAAGAAAGAAAATTCTCTAACAGCCAAACAAATAATTTTGAGGGTCAAATTCATCCAGTGGGCTTCCAAGACTCAATGTCAGTTCTAATATCGATTCAAGGTCCTTCCTGTCTGGTCTGATCTCCTCTTTGAGCATTGTCCAGCATCATTAGGAAGCCGTGTCCACAGGCCACCCAGCTCCTGCTGCCTGGACAGGTGACCCCCACTCTGAGTGGTTTCTGAGTCCTCTTTCCTAGCCTCACCTAAACTGCCTCACCACCGAAGGCGTCTCTGCTGCTTTCTGGACATCACTTGTCCGGGCCGTGAAACATCTGGTCTTGCCCACTTTCCCCCGCCCCCTGTCCAGGGTGCAAACTAGGGAGCCGACCAGAGCCCAGCGTTCAATGTATGCACACGGTGCTTCGCAGGAGCATTTTTTCCCTACACTTTTACAACATTTGTCTGCGAAATGCAAAACGCTTGGATCTGATGCACAACCCAGAACATCAGTTTAAAATTTCTTCCATTTCCTGACATTCGGAGAGCAACGGAAAAGTCAGCCACTTACAACTTCAACGACTGTTTTGTTCTGTGAAGAAAAACAGCCTCCCATTTTATGGAGAGTCCCTCATGCAAAACGAGTTCCCTACCCTTGATCTCTTGTTGAGTTTTTGGAGAGCCGGCTCTTTCAACAAGTGGGTGACTAGATGCGGGTTGATCGTCTGTTTTCTCCACATTTAAGTCTGACACTGTCAGAATGATTTCGTTTCTTCCCTCATCTCCAGGCCTCGCTTCCACCAGAAAGAACTGCTTCTGTGTTTTCTCGACGCCTCCTTCAGCGGGCAGCTGCTCTTCCTCCTGATCTTTCCCAAGCTAATAAATAAAACAAGTATCCAAACAAATACGATACTCTTTGCCTTGATGAAACCGAAGAATACATAATGAAAATGTTAAAATTGAAGTAGCACAGAAGACTGTCCATTGCAACCAAAATGCTTAAGCATAATTATTAAGCATCAGGGGTTTTTGGTGGTAAAACAAAACTATTAAAAAAACACGTACACACAGAACACGCCTGATAGTACTCTAATTAGTGAAACAACTTCTTAAACTCTTTAAAAAAAAAAAAACCACGTAGTCCCCAGGACTTTCCTGGGAATTATTTTACTGTGTTTAATTCTAAACTGCTTGTCCATACATAATACTGCCCAAAGGGCAACCTAAAACATTGTTTCTTTAAAATTCCATGGTAGGGGTCCGTCTTTTTTAAACCCAGCCATACCTTAATCCATCCCAGGCTTTGCGGCGGGCTCTCTGCACACGTGCTGTCTTCAGTGGCCACGGCCACGCCGTCCTGCAGCACGTGAAACTGCATCATCTGCATTTCCTGCAGCGAGTACACCTTGTCCTGCATGCTGATGGCCACGCACTGGTGCAGGCTCTGCTGGGCCCCCTCTCTGACCCACAGCAGCGACGGCACCGCGCTGCCGGCCTGCTGCACCGTCACCTGCACCCCCTCTGGGTACTGCGGCACCAGCCAGCCGACTTCTGGCAGTTCGGCGTTGTCGAAGGCGGAGTGCACCGGCTGCAGGGTCAGGATGTGTCTCCCGCTGTCCTCCGTGGTGGCCAGCACCAACTCTTGCTCTCCTTCAGGGATCTGCGTCAGGAGGGCCACGTGGGTGCGCTGGGCCTCCACCTCCGCAAGGCTTGGGGGCGTCTGCGCTCTGCGTACTCTACCCTCCTCCTCCTGGGCTTTTACTGGCACCACCTCTTTGATTTTGGTGAACTGCTTGAGAATGTCGAAGACCTCGGCCCCGGCCATTTTGACTTGGCCTGTTTGAGAAAGGAGTAAGCAGTCTGGTTCGGGCACAGTGAGATTGGGCCCTAGCGGGCTTTGGGGCTGGCAAAGGCTTTGGAAGGCTTTAATCCTCCTAGCGGCGAAGACTAGGTTGACTTGGCCTAGGCCTAGGAGGGGCTGAGCCTCGGGAGGATTTAGGCTAAAGCAGGCATTTGTTCAGAACATTCTAGAACTCATAGATTTGGGCTCGAGCAGACTTTCGGCAGATGCACCTTCTAGGATCAGCAGGTGGCGCCTGCGCAAAGTTTCCACCACTGCACAAGCCCAGATCACGCACCGCACCATTTAAGCCATGCGGACTGCAAGCACTAGTTTCGAGCCCATGCACACTGGCTGAGAGTGCCCCACACGGACGCGTGCCCACTCCAAGATTGGGGCAACCGCACCCCCACTCCCGGCCCCTCCCCCCGCCTGGCCCAAGCACAACGAGCCATTAGCCTTTCCCGCTCTCACCCGCCCACGCGGAGCAGGACTAGCAGCACGTGCTCCGCTGGGGGCCGGAATCTGGCCCCCGGGGCGATCCTTTACCCAGGAGGCGTGGCCTTGGTGCTGGCCCACCCTGTCCTGGTGGGCTCCACCTCGGACTGCCTGGCGCCGCACGAAGATTGATGGAGGGGGCGCTGTGCGCAGGCGCAGAGTAGAAAATGGGGATGGCGTTCAAGAGGCGGAGCCAGGGCAGCGGGGCTCTGGATGAAGGTAGTGGATGGAGGGATCTATGAGGAGTGGGCGTGGGATGGGTGGATAAGGATAAGTG
>PVJI01001105.1:23886-201350 GCA_004026765.1 Micronycteris hirsuta
CCGAGAGACCCGGCAGGAATAGATGAGGAGGAGAAGTGGAGGGGGACCTGCAATGGCGTCCCCAGTGCCTTGGTGGGGGGAATATGGACAAAGTGGGGGAGTGAACGCGAGGGAGCAAAAGGAACTTGGAAATACTGGTTAGGGCGGATGGACAGGGCAGGTGGGTGGACAGGGCAGGAGAGCGGAGGAGGGGACCTGGAAGAGACTCGAGACCGGAGCAGCAGGCAGGTGCGGGGAGAGTGGAGGGCAGATAGGCGGGATCCCAAAACATGGGGGGCACGGAAGTCAATGGAATAAAAGAAGTTGGGGGTAGAAAGAGTGCGCTGTGGAGGAGCTACGGGGAAGCCATAAGGAGGAGAGGGGGTGAGGATGTCCCGCCGAAAAGGGTAGAAAAGGGGTGGGGGAGAAGGAATCAGAGAGGGGCTGATGTCAGCAGCGGGGTGGAGGCCCATATGCTTGAAGTCTTTCCCAGAACTCCAGACTTTATAAAATTCTTCCAAAATGCCTCCTTCAAGGCAGGTGGGAGGGTGAGGGAAAGCGAAGGAGAAACCCAGGGGAGACTGGTGCTGGGAAGAAACTTAAAACCTCCACAGAGCCAGGACCTTGTGAAAACACTGTGTGCCCCCATCTGTCCCCTCCAGTGGGGGTGCACGCTGGTTGGGTGACGTGCCCCTCAATCCGTTCTTTTTCATGGAGACTAACAATTCTGACGGTCTCCAGAAGCCATTCAGTTCACTATCCAGCTAGTTACGGAACGCACGCGAGTTTGGGACCAATGGCGGATTAAAATCGTTCACAGTGCACTGACAGATTTAGAGTTATTTTTAAAACATTTCCAAGTACAGTTGCGAGTCGGTATTATTTTATATTAGTTTGAGGTGTGCAGTGTAGATGCACTGATATTTTTTTAAGGCACAGGTTACACCATTCCAGGAAACTCTATTTTGTTTTCACTTTTTCATTTTTTTCCCAACATTTTAACACAACTCGAAGGGAATTTTCTTGTTTGCTGATTGTGAATAAATGTATTTGGAGGCTGGAGGTGGGGAGGGGTGAGGACCCCAGCCTGCCTTGATTGGAGCTTATCAGCCGATAAATTTTCTCCCATCCTCAGTCCGAGACCTGTCTATATCCATAAAAGGGCGTTCTGCCTGTCTGCTCAGCCGTCCTCCATTTGAATTTTATTTCACATTCTTGCGCACAATAAGTACTAAAATATACTGGTAATGTATTTTTTTTTTAAGATTTATTTATTTATTTTCAGAGAGAGAAGGGAGAGAGAAAGAGCAATGTATGGTTGCCTCTCACATGGCCCTCACTGGGGACCTGGCCCACAACCCAGGCATGTGCCCCGACTGGGAACCGAACCGGGACCCTCTGGTTCCCAGCCTGTGCTCAATCCACTGAGCTACACCAGCCGGGCTGGTAATGTATTTTTGATAGTACAAAGGGTAGAACTAAATGCACTTTCGAAAGAAACTCATGCACGGCAGCAATGCATTCGCTAGGGAGCTGCTTGGCGTGCTGGTTTGCACACCGTGTCCGGGTTTTTATTAGTCTGCGTGCTCAATGCAGAAGGTAACTATTCGAAGGTCATGGGAAAATAGTGTGTTGTAACAACTTCTTTTAAATCATTTCAATGAGTTTCTCTGTCCGAGCAATCACCACTTATTTAGTGCCTTCCCCGAGGAAACTGAGGCAGACTTGCGGGGGGGGGCATGGGCTTGGAGAGGAGATGAGGAGAGAGGGCAGGGCGGTCAGCCGGAGCAGAGGGCCTTGAAGGGGAGAGAAGTGGCAGGGATGAAGGCACTAGAAGGAGTGAACAGGGAAGACAAACCAGCGGCTCCCTAACCTTGGCTCCTATAGTGGGAAGTTGTCTTTGCTCTTACTAGACACTCCTGGGAGTCACTGAGTGGGGTGGGGGCATCTTGGAACCCACTGGGGAGCCCCCCATTGAAGGGCGTGTCACTTTGGAGCCATTGAGGGGATCCTCTTTCAAAAGACGGAGGTTGGAAGGGGGGATGGACCTAGGAGAGGGCAGTATTATAATCGCCTTTTCCCAGTGAAAGAAATAAAAAGGCTAAGAAACTTGCCCAAGGGGTGGGAGCTGTGATTCAGAACATCCCTGTTTCAAGTGCTGTGCCACTTGCTGTTTATTGGTTTTATTTTTGTTGTTGTCGTTTATTAACCCGTGGGGAGAACGAACTATCTGTGACGAGGACATCCGAAGGCCTGGGACAGAGAGGGCCGGTCACCTCTCTGAGGAACAGCTGGCTGTGGAGTCCATTGCCCATGTCTGTTCTTTTTTCCACTGTCACCCCAGCACACAGGGAGGGCGAACTTGACTTTCTATCCCAGAGTCTTACAGAAGTAAGTGTCACGGTGGCTTCCTCATGCTGCTTGGCAGTGATGGTTCCCTCAGTGACCGAACACTCTCCGATCTCTTTCTGGAACATTGTACTTGATTCAGCAGTTGTTCATTCATGCAGAAGGCGTTTGTAATGAACTCGGATATCTCCATTGTTGGGAAATGGGGCGCTCTGAGGGCCTTTCTGGAGCCCAGGATTTCAGGCTTTGACATGGGTGTGTCCTGCCCCGGAGATGTATGTGGGCCCCCTTTACAGGAAGGAGAACTTCACACGTAGTAGGGCAGGAGGTAGCCCATGTGAGTACTGCCCTAGGCGAGCCGGAAGGTGAGTCCCCGCTTTGTTGACTGTGCCGCCGGAGAGCAGACGCAGCGCCCCCTTCTGGGTGGGTGCGTGTTTCTGCATGTGTTTGTTTATGTGTCTGCGAAGCCTGGGCACCTGGGATGTACACTATTATTTAATCCAGTCTCATGTGTTGAGTTTGGCTCCGCTAAGTGTTGCAAAGATACTTTGTACCCCGAAGTGGACATAAACAGCTGGCTCTTTGGCTCACAGTGTTCTTGCTGTCACCCTGATTTCCACCAATCGGCGGCGGAGGCATCCAGTTGCCCCGTGGGGCAAGAGCTGTCGGGTCGTTGCACGTTGAACTCTGGTACAAATGCAGAGAGAATGTACCTTTCTTTAATGAGCCATTCAGCACTGCTCATGGACTTGGCCTCAGGGTAGGGGAGGCTGGGGACAATTGCACAGGACAGAATTCTTGAAATCATGAGGAATGGTTATAAGAAGAGGCAGGGCACCCGCATGGGGATTGGACTACCATGGAAGGGTGTACCGAGTGTTCCAGAACTCTTTGGAGCTGCACCTGTACAACCTCTGCCTTGTGTTGTTTATCTGTGAAGGCGCGCTGGGTAAATAAATAGACATATAATAAAAGCTGATTGCATTTAGTCTGATTACACGGAGTCTGAAAACAAGCATCTTGGGGCAAAAGAGTCTGGAAGTGTGCACTCCGACCCGTTAATAGTAATTAATTTGGGGGCTGGGGCAGATGGGGCCGGCGTGAAGGACCCTGCACCATTCCTTTAAGTAGTCAGCATGGCTGGTGCATGCACTAGGAAGGGTGGTCTATTTTTTTGTTGGAAAAAAATCTTGGAGGACCAGAAATCTAAAATGAATTCTGAGGGTCTGTGGACCGTGTTCCATTTGTTGCTGCATCCCAAGCTTCTAGCTGCCTGCTGCTTCTTCCAGGAGGCAGCGTACCATGGTGGCAAAAGTGGTGCACAGCTTCCTGGCTGTGTGGCCTTTGGCGGGTTACTCACCCTCTCTGAGCCTCTATTTCCTAATCTGTAACATGGGCCTAATAATAGTACCTCCCAATTTTATTATCGTGAAGAATAAATGAAATAATCCATGTCAGATGCTTAAGAATAACACATTGCTTGGGATGTAGCAGATGGAAAATAAATGCTAGCTATTTTATTATTATTCCTCATTTATGTAACTCTTGTTAATATTTATAATAAAGTTATTCATTGTCATTGGGATTCTGCAACTCTTCTGAACTTCACTTTTCAGATTGTTTGCTAGTTCTAAAATTAAGTCTTCCTTTTAAAAAATGACATCTCTAAATCTTCTGGCAGAGAACAGATAAAAAGGTATTTTACAGTTGCCTGTTTCTCAAGTAGATTTGACATTAGAAAAGGGGTTGAATTTGATGGCATGGTTAGCTCGTACCTAATGAGATGCTAATTAGAGACTGATAATTTCTCTCCGAAATCCTAAAAGAGGTGCTGCTCGATACTGCCCAGTACTGAGAACAGTCTGGGGATGTCCTGTCCCACTTTCTTTCTTTTTTAAAAAAGATTTTATTTATTTATTTTTAGAGAGAGGGGAAGGGAGGGAGAAAGAGAAGGAGAAAAACATCAGTGTGTGGTTGCGTCTCATAGGCCCCCTACTGGGGACCTGGCCCACAACCCAGGCATGTGCCCTGACTGGGGATCGAACCAGTGACACTTGGGTTCAGGCCAGCTCACTCAATCCACTGAGCTCATACCAGCCAGGGCAGATGCCCTGCTTTCTGCAGAAGCTGCTCCAATCTCCTCTGGTCAAGGTCAATGGTAACGCCATATTGATGGGTTCATGCTCAGTTCCCAGTGGTTACTTTGTTTTAACTTTCAGGGACATTATAAGAGGTAGACTAGAGGCAATGTCCTATGCTGCACACCTGAAACCAATAAAATAATATTGGATGTCAACCATAACTGAAGAATAAAATTAAAAAAGAAAGAGAAACGGTGAAGTGAATATGGATGCAGAGGGAGAGCGATTAGAAGGTGCCACGCGGCTGGCTTTGGAGCTGGAGAAAGGGGCCGCGAGCCAAGGAAAGCGGGTGCCTCTAGGAGCTGCACAAGGCAAAGAAACGGAGTTTTTCCTGGAGCCTCCAGGAGGAGCGGAGCCCTGCCAACACACTCTAGATTTCTGACACTCAGAAGTGAAAGAGAATGACTTTAAGCCACTCAGTTTGTGGCACTCAGGGTGGCACTTGGGAGGGGCCAGCCAAACATTTGTGGAGGGAAGGAAGGAGAGAAGGAAGGAAGGGAGGAAGGGAGGAAAGAAGGAGGAAAGGAAGGAAGGAAAGAGAGAAGGAAGATAGTAGGTTGAAAAGCAGACTGGAACCCTGGATTAGGGAGTGGGGGAGGCCGCCACCAGGCCAGATGCCCTTCCAAACCAGGCCCCCTGAGGGGGGAGAAGCTTTCCTCAGCATTTCTCTTGAGAGCAGAACTGTCCTGACTGGGGAAGTCACCTTGAAGTGTTACCTGGGTTTGGAAGGCAGGACACCCATCAGCGCACGAAACAAAGTAACGAAACTGCTAGAAATGAAGAATTTGCCCTTTTTGGCTTTGCTTTTTGTTTGTTTTTGAAGAAGTGGGACAAGGATGGACCAGAGCAGAGAGGAAAGGGAGAGCAGGGTGTGGCCAAGCAATTCTGCAAAATGGCTGCCCCGTGTACAGGTGTAGCTGTCCCGTGTACAGGTGTAGCCCATCCTCTGATTGTTCCAGAGAAGCCGGGGTCTGGGTGTTAGTAAATTCTCCTGAGTTTGCAACAGCGGCGACTAAAGGAAATGGTAAGTCCTCTTGTTAACGAAACAAAATAGACGCAGGGCCCGGATTTGGCCCAAGCCAGCTGGTGACCTCAGCCGGGATACTTTCCAGTGGGCTCTCACCATTTATCCTCCAAACAAGAAAACGAAGAAGAGTCAGATGGCAGGCATGGGGATCACTCCCGCAGGACTCGTAAACGCCTTGTTAACCTATCAAATCGTCATTTCTCTCATGCGAGAGCTCTGGAAATGATAGCAGGTGACGTTTGTAACGTGCTCGAAGGCTTTCCCGAGCGATGTGGGCGTGCGCTCCCTCCATTTACTGGTTGGCGGTCGCAAGGCTGGCAGTCTGGGCGCAGCCTGAATTGTCACCACAGGTGTGCACGACATCACGGTGGGTGCAAGGGGCCCCCAAGGGCTCCCACCCGAGCCCCCAACTGCAAGACAATTATTCTCAGGGGGCTAACAAAAGAAACAGTGATAGTTTCCAACTTGGGATGAAAAGCTGGTGATTTGGACCTAATGTCTTGAAATGGAGGGGTTACTTCAGCTTCTGGAGGGACCTTAGGCAGAATTTACACTATATATCATTTCTAGTGTGTTCTGAACAGAAGCCCCCTCTCCCCTTATAGCAAATTTTTCTTACCGCCTTCCAACACACCCCCACTGAGGGGGCTGAGCTGTGGTCTGCAGCTGGAGTTCTGTGGAAGCCTCGCTTTTTCTTACGGGGATATAGGTCAAAAACAGGACCCGGCTTAGTCTTATCTCTCGCCTTTGAATGAGAGGGACCTCGCGGCAGGGAAAACACTTTTCTTATCAGGTTGAAGTTCAGGGCGGTGCCCATTCTCCTGTTATTGCTTTAAACGGCCAGGTTGAGAAATAAGGACGTGGGTCTTTGGTGTGTTGACCTTGACCTTGAAAACGTGGTCTAGAAGGAGGCCGAGATGTTGGTTCCTTTTTCCCAGATCAGAACAGTCTGCCTCGGTCTGCGATGCCCATCCAAGCCAGGTCTTGCCAATGGCCTCTGACTGGACACCGCCTCCCTCCTGCCCCCACTGTCCCTCCCGCCGCCATGCCGACCGTCGTCCTCCCTCCTAAGTGCCAAGCACACGTCCACATCGGAGGGCTCCTCCCTCAGATGTAACCCATGCTTTGCCCCACGAACCGCTGTCGTGAACACCCCCTCCCCGCCAACACATGACTTTCTTCTCTCTTTCACCTGAACCCGTGTTTACTGTGCATTCCCGCTTAGGACACAGCTCCTGGAGCACGGAGCTGTCTTGTTCGCTTCTGTCCTCAGAGCCTCGGACATTGCCAGGCATTTACATGCTGACTGAATTTGGAGAGGCCAAATGGCAGTGTGCTTTCCCGTCTTGAGTCCTGGAGTGCACTGGAGTGAGGACCCTGCTGCTGTTCTCGACCTTGACCACGGCCAACGGCATAGACCTAACTCACGAGGCTCCGTCTTCTCAGGCATTATCCCTGAACGAGCATCTTAGCTCTTGCAAACCCACTCTCCGGGACACGGAGTGTTCCAGAGAGTCGAGGTGGAGGCCCTGGCGCTGGTGCGTGCCGACGTACCTCTTGGCCCACTGTAGGCTTCAGCGCCCCTTGCCTGCTTTCTCCCTGGGAATCTTCTCTGGCTGCTTGCCAGCAACCTGTCTGGAAGTGATAGACTAAGCCCCCTTTGGCAATTAGGCTGGACTTAAGTTGTTTTTGAAAGATGAATTTAGAGGTAATTTTCCAATTACCAGCAGCCGCCACACAAACGGAGACAAAAGACCACCGAGTCTCCCTCTCGGCACGAAGGGGTCCCGGTGACAGCAGGAGCGGTTGTTGCGTCTCGGTGATGGATGCAGGAAGTCAGCAGCTCACAAACCAATTAGCTTTCGGCTTCCTTGGCTAATGCGGGCACGGCGCTGGGCAGGCTGTGGCCGCCTGAGGATGGAGTTCAGACGGGGCCAGCCAGGGCAGCGAAGCCAGCAGAACTGATGAAAGCCTTCAAGGGCATCTGCATTCTTGGCGGTATCAAACCCTTCATCTTCATTTGATGGAACACTTCCGAGTCTGAACTGTCAGCGCAGACGCTGAGGCTGGAATAGCTGTTGCCGCCTGTTCTAGATAATGACGCCTAAAGACACCCCGGGGGCATTTTTCACCAGAGCGTTATCTGCGGGGGAGAAGTTTTTCTGCGCCTTTGCTATCTGCAAAGATGTCATGATTTTCTCTGCAGTTGTCTGGGGGATCGTTTTGCGTTGTGAATGGTTGCGTTTTGACATGGGATGATGTCACAGGGTGACTGATGTTGCGGACGGCCTGGGGGTGACCTTGGAGTTGGGCTCAGGACCTGATTGGCAGCTGGAAGGACCAGAAATTTGATTCTGTTAGGACCCTACAGTGGAACTAACCAAACTCAGAAGGCACTGCTGTATCCACCAAGGTGCCAATTTCTTAATTTACAACGAAAGCACTAGCTTTCCGGGGAGACAGAGCCCAGCTCTGCTGTCCAGGGTGCCCTGTTCCTTTAGCTGCTATGACCAGGTGGAAAGAGACACCCAGTACAGGGTCCCAGCCCCATGAATGACCTGAGACAAGCCCGCACCTCTCTGAGCCTCAGTTTCCCCATGTGTATGACAGCCATCCTGCCTCCTGCTCCAAGGGTGGCAGTGAAGGTCAAAGGGGAACATTTGTAAACTGCTGGGTCCGAGAAGAAGCACCAAGCGATTTTGACGAGACAGCCAAGTGCAATGGTGACAGGTGTAGACTTTCGGGTCAGCATGTGGATGCCCATCCCATCGGCGGCCGCCTGAATAAGTGGCTTCATGTCCCTGAGATTCAGCGTCTGCATCTGCGCGTTGGGACGGAATGTCATCTCACTCAAGGACTTCTTGTTGCATCGAATGAGCTGCCAGATGGGAAGGTGTGTGGCCTGATGCTCACGGCCCCTGGACGTAGTGGGGGCTCCAAGGAATGGCAGCTGCTATGGTTTTAGGCATATTTGCAGAAACAAGCAGGAGCGGCAACTGTGGCACCACCAGCAGCGAGAGCGAGAGAGCCAGCAGGTGCCGGCCGCTTGGTGGGCAGAGAATTGAACCAAGGGGCGGACTGTCTAGGGAATCGATCTGGGCACTTTCGATGCTTTGGGCTGACTGGTTCTCTTTGGTGGGATGCTGTCCTGCTCACTCCAGGGTGCCTGGCCGCATCTCTGGCCTCTGCCCGCCAGATGCCGGGAGCACCACCCAGTTATCACAATCAGAGATGTCTCTGGATAGTTCCAGGTATCCACGGAGAAGGGGTGGACGCACCCTGCCTGAGAAGCACGGGTCTGGGGGACCTCTTCATCTGGACCACGGAGGAGCCTGAGGACCCCTGAGCATGCCCGCACCTTGACAAACTCCCACCGGCGTTTTGCTTGGATTCTCCTTTTCCTAGATTTAATCTCTTTTGTGCATTTGCGACAAATATCAAGTGGCCATTGCGAATCAAGCATCTGGAGAATAATATAGTAGAGAACAAGGCTCAGCCCTTGCCCGGGGAGATACCCCTGCAGACCCCGCTCGCCCACTTCTGGCAGCTCTCTCCTCGCTCGGGTGGGTCACGAGGCCATTGACTAGGTCACAGCTTCCTGAACCTCGCCGCCATCCGGGCTTGGCCCTGCAGTGACAAACCTTGTCTGCAGCAAATGGCTTCTTCTGAGAGCTCGACTGTTCCCTCGGGCAGAAGCCCGTGATATTTACTAGCGTCATAACCTTGGGGACGTGAATTTACCATGCTGGGTCTCAGATTCCTGTGCAAGATGGGGACGATGAAATAGTCCCCAGTGGGGCCTGTAAGTAGACGGACTGAGATTCCACGAGTTCTTCCCTCGTCTCTCTCCTTTCCAATGTCAACCTGACTCCGAATTGGACACACACCTCACCAGGCCCCTTGATATATGCCACAGAGTGGCTTTTAAGGACAGAGTTTACCTTAATGTGTCTAAGCTCCCCTTTTCTGTTCTATGACCCCAGTGCCTAGATTCGTCTGCATCACTGTTCTGTTTTAAATGTCCCTTGCCAGCGGAACTCGGTGGTTTGTAAATCTCTAGAGCGTGATGAGAATAGCTGGGCCCACTGTAGTTTAGACTCCTGTCTGGGAAGGCCTGGCGGAATGAGTAAAAGTTCAAATTATTTTCCAATTAAAAAGAGGTGTTTCATTACCTTCAAAATGAGCAAGAACCGAGCTAGGCAACGGTGACAATGACATTCTTTAGGGAACTATTAAGTCAACAGATGAGAGTGACTCGGGACTTCATTCTGGGAGCTTCGTATGGATGACCCCTCCGAGTCCGTACCGAATCCCGCAGAGAGGACAGTGGGTGTGGGAGCCCAGCTCTGTTACCTGGTTTGAAAATCGCTCGTGCTCCCACGCAGTTTCAACAGCCCCCGGAGACGGGGTCGGCACTGTCAATTTCGTGCAGAGGCGCCCTGCAAAGATCTCAGGAGCAAACTTGAACCCGGCCCCTGTCGGAAGTCCCATTAGACGTATCACGTGGACGCGGTTTATTTAGCCCACTTCCTTTTTGAGGGGAGCCTTTCCACGTGTCTCAGAATTGCAGCGTTCATGCCCTGCTACTCATTACAGAGGCTTCACCTAACTTCACGTGGGGCGCCCACGTTTCACTGTGCCCTGTCTTACTTACTGATGTGTTATTGAAAAATAAGTCATTGTGAAAAAGGTTTTTAATCCATGTTCCCAGGCACTGGCTCCTTACCTTTTTCTGGTACATTTTTGAGTCATTGCCACGGGGCGTGCCGGCAAGCTCGCAGTACTGGACCTGTTCGGCAGACTGGGGCCGATTCGGGGTCTGTCTCCAAAACGTCTTCGATATTCAGCTTCATTGTTTTTGAATCATCTTCCATTTTCCTAGCTGTCAGAGTTGTGAGGATTGCATTTGGGAGGCTGGGGGGAGGGGCAGTGCACAGTCTGAAAACTAAAAGCAGAAATATTTTATAGAGACACCTGTCAACAGGGCCCCTGAGCAAAATGAAAGTGCATGGGTTGGCATGCCCGCGTTCTGAAACGGTCTTTCCGAGAGTGTCCAGCAAGGGAGCTGTGGAAAAAATGCAGACGTCGTGAGGGACAGTTCATAACCCCACGCTGCCATTTAGAGAGAATGTCAAGTTTAAGGCAGGGGATGCAGTGCCTGCTGCGGGGAGCGGAGCTCGCCCGGGGGATACGTGGTCTTCGGTTACGCACGTCTGGGGGCCAGACAGGCAAGATAAGCAGAGGGAAAGTAGATCGGTGGTGGCCAAGGGGGAGGCGGGCATGCGGAGCGACTGCTGATGGGTAAGGGGTTTCTTTAGGGGACTGATGAAATGTTCTAAAAGTGATTGGGGTGATGGTTGCCCAAATCTGTGAATATATTAAAAGTCACTGAATTCTATAATTTTAAAGGATGAATTTTAGGGTGTGTTAATTGTGTCTCCACAAAGTTGTTATGGAGAAAGTGCGAGAGCGAGAGCAGCGGGGGGGCGACTAGAAGGTCATGGTCATAAAAACTTGAAGTAGGATTTTTAAAAAGATTTTATTTATTTATTTATTTATTTTAGAGGGGGGAGGGAGGGAGAGAAATATCAATGTGTGGTTGCCTCTCATGCGCCTCCTACTGGGGACCTGGTCTGAAACCCAGGCATGTGCCTGGACTGGGAATCAAACCAGTGACCCTTTGGTTCTCAGGCTGGCGCTCAACCCACTGAGCTACACCAACCAGGGCTGGAATTTTTTTTTTAAATCATTATTTCTGTTAATAAAAATTCTGCTTCCAGAAGCTGAGTTGCTAGAAAGAGTTGGGTTTTGGAGTCAAGAGACATGGCTCTCGTCCTTGGGCAAGTCTCTCCGCCTCCCGGGGCCTCAGTTTCCTCATGTTGCTATTAGGGAGTCTGATAAAAATGACCCACACGTTCCTCTCTGGCTCTAAGACTACAATTGCTGAGATCCTCCCCCTGCTCCCCGCCGCCAGCTGTCTACTTTCCTCCCAAGCATCACCCCAAGAAATTCTCCTTTTGCCAGCACTTATACAAAGAGAACCTCCTGTGTTATGTGACTCAGGATATTTTATGTGTTGGGTTTCCTTTGAGTGGGGCATCCGTACGTAGAACCAGAAGTTCCTAATTCTCCTTAAACTGTCCTATGTGAGCCTACAAATTCTTAGACACCCCGTGCCTGGGTCGCCAGAACCATGACTGATAACCCACTTTTACGTAACCTCCTGGTTACATAATAATCAAGTTCAAGTTAGAAAGCAGCGTCTTGACTTTAGTCTTGGGTCCAACACCTGCCTGCGGGACTGATTTATCGCTTTATTTTTCTTCTCTATCCCTGTTTATCTCTCCTGCTCTTACTCATGGAGACTCAAAAACACTAGGCACAGCGCTTCATCTGATTAAAGTGATTAGTGAAAACCCAGACTGTCTGTTTGAAGCTGCAGATAAGACCGTGTCCCAGGGCGATGCCAACTGGGGACTTTAACTGGGCTGACCTCTGAAAGTTCAAGGTGGAGGAGAAACTTAAAGGTGGGGGAGGCTGGCGAGGAGGAAGGAAGGAACAGCAAAGGAGCTGTGTTACAGCCAGGGAAGGTTTGCAACGAATCACCAGATCGGGGTCGGAAACCAAGTCATAAAATAAGGGTGTCGTGGTGGGCTGCCAGGCAGATGGTGGGCTAATGGGGAAGTGACAATTGAATCCAGCGGGGGGCTGAGCCACGGAGAGACGTGGGCTGGATGGAAAACTCAAGGAAGAAATCATCAAAGCTGGCACGGCAGGGACAGCAGAGGCGTCTGTCACTTTATCTTGGGAGAAATTAAGAAGCCAGACAAATTAGGTGTGCTTTCATCTGGAAACAGGATCAGGCAGTCTGAGATTGGCACCCGGTGTGGGGGGGTGGGGGGGTACATGGCGCTGGAGGGTCCTGTGAGTCGCCTTCTCTGACACAGCATGGGGACAGTCAGGACATGCCAAAGTGTGCAGGTGTCAATGAAGTGCAGCACAGGGTGATGTTGGGGTTTTGCTGGATGTCCTTGACTTTGCTGTTCAGGAAGGGAGTAGAAGATAAAGATAAGGACAGCTACAGTGACAGAGGCCCTGTGCATCCAGCCATGGTCTGTCATGGGTTCTCTCATTTAATTGTCACCTGGCTTAGACAGTCAGAAGGGGACACCGAGGCAGCCTGCTAGAGATCCCACAGCAAGGACTTCTGACCTCCCACCGTCCCCCTCCCTGGGCATCCTTCTAAAGCCTTCTGGGTAAATGTGCCTCTCCCAGGGAGGTCAGAGGGGGGTCCAGCCACAGCGGAAGGTTTTCAGGGACCACCTCAGCTTGGATAACATTGATGTCATTTTCATTTGTCCTGTCACCAACAAGGAAATGGGCGGGGCCACTCCGAACACTTGATCTTTTTCAGCATTCAGTTACCTTTTTCTTGTCTCCATTGGCCATGGGTTCCCCAGGCTCTCTGTCCAAACAGTGCCTCAGAGAGTGTGCCTCCGTGTGTCAGGGGAATAAGTGTGCAAAGGACCCTGCCCTGCACATACATGGTGGTGCCCAACGAGGAGGGTCTGGCAAAGACCCGCAGCAGGTGAGCTTTGGGCCCCTGGATAAGCTCAGGCCTGGTGTCTGGTACCAAAGGGTCGCCGGTTCGATTCCCAGTCAGGGCACATACCTGGGTTGTGGGCCAGGTTCCCAGTAGGAGACGTGTGAGACGCAACCCCACGTTGATCTTTCTCTCCTTCTCTTTCTCCCTCCTTTTCCCTCTCTAAAGAAAAAATAAAATCTTTAAAAATTTTTTTTTTCTAAAGTGGCTTATTCAGGCTTGTATTGCAGACTTTCTGCAACAAACCTATTTTTCTGCCATCATCTCTCTTTTCAGAAAGCAAATTCCCCAGAAAGCCTGGATACATAAATGAACGAATGAAGTGGTAACAACCAGGGAAAGGTCCCAGGAAGGCGGCATGTGTTTGAGGACCTCGGCTGACATTTGGTGAACGGTCACCGACTGATCAAAGATGCACTTAATGTTTCCTTGACGCTCTCCTTCCTGACTCATCAGAGTTTTCACTGGCACAGTTACATAACTTTCTTTCTTTTTTTTTCTCCTTTATTTTTGTTGTTGACGCTATTGCAGATGTCCCCATCCCCGCCTTTGGTCCCCCTCCTTGCAGCCCCTGCTCCCCTCCACTCTGGCTGGCACAGTTACATAAACAAGCATGAGGGAAATTATTGTTTAATTTCCAAAACACAAATGAGTCACTAATGCAAAGTGCACCTGTGCTTCATGCCTGTATGTCTCAGGTGACTCACGGCTCAGCCTTGTGCTTTCAGAGGTGGGTTCCGGGACAAGCAAACACGCCTGACGGAGGACATGGTGTTCCTCCGTGAGCCACAGGGACTCGGGAGGCTCCACGTGTGGGCAGGGTTTGCTCTGAGTGCGCTCCACCGAGAATCGGAGGCATCTGGGCAGCCCAGGCGCAGGGCCCCGTCCAGAGCTTCGTGGGACGAGGAGCGTCCCTGGCTCCCACCCACCAAGTGCCAGTCGTGCTTCCCTGTCTTTGTGAGAACCCCCGAGGCTCCCCGCGTGCCCAAAGGCAGCCCCCCGGCAGGTGGGCTGAGGGCTCTGCTCCTGGTGGGCGGGAATGTGCTCCAGAAGGTGAGACTTGGCCGAGCTCTCAGACCTGCTGTGCGCCCATATTGCTACATGCCCACTGGTGTCTTTGGTGGCGGTCACGTGGTCAGCCTGTAGTCCATCCAGTTTGGTGCTGTTGTGATTTATGCCTGCAAGACGCTTGTTTTCGGTGTTTGCGTTCTAAAGGAAGAATTCTTTCTTTCTTTCTTTCTTTTTTATAGGAAGAATTCTTATACAAGCAGGCTCTGGGTCTCAGGAAAGGGGAAGGTAAAATATCCCATGCACGTAAAACCTAGAACCTTCTCGGGGGTCTGTTAGAAACTCAAGCGAGATATAACAGAGGCCGGAGTTTCAGGCCAGAACATGCACCCCGGGGATGTCCCCAAGCTTCCACCCCCAGACCCAGTGTTACGAGCAACGTAGCCATTGATGGCTCTCTGGGGTGGGGGCCCTCTTTGCCAACTCGTGAGACTGATGTCTCGAACCAGAAAGTCAAGTGCCGATCGGCAGTGGAGTCGGGGCTGGGCTGGGACACCGGCCTTTGGAAACCCAGTCATAATCTCACAGTGCTCAGGACCAGAGAATTGGAGCGAAGGGGTTGGTTAGACAGACTGAATTCACTCACTTATGCCACAGATATTACTGAGCACTTACCGGTCGGGACTGGGGCATGGCTGTGAAGGAGTGACAAGGTGTTTTCCAACAGGAGCTCACATTTGAATCAGGGATCCTGGGATTTAACACATGGACAAATGAAGACATGGATGTCAGATAGTAATAAATGCCAGGAAAGAAGCACAGGAGGGGACCGTGTGTTGGGGGGTGCTCAGGTGCCCAGAAAGGCTGAGCCCTGCGTGACGAGGTGGCCTGGCCACTCACAAACCAGGAGCAGCGCTCCAGGCCAACAGGAGAGCAGGTGCAAAGGCCCTGAGGTACGAAAGAAGGTGGCCCCAGGATGTGACCGACTGTAACTCACACAAGAGAAGCTGATTACAAAGTTCTGAGGAGCTGCCCACAGTCTGATCCCGAGGGCGGGGCTGTCAGATGGAACAGTTATAAAACGACAGTCAACGAATGTTCGGGATTCTTCTGGTCGCTTGGCGAGCCTTCCCACAACTGTCTCGCCCCTCGGAACACGGACACAGTGTTCGGCCTGTTAATCAGACACCTGTTAATCAGTAATCAGTGTCCTGGGCCTGCGGAAGGTGCAATGAGGCAACATGGGCAAAGGAGCGGCAAATAAAGGCTCTTTTGTTAAAATGGAAGTGTCTGCAGCCGCGGTGACGAAGTCCCCGGGTTCACAGGGCTGGCCTGTGCAGGCCTCAACTTCCCTGGAAAAGTTTGATTTCATCTCCAACTTGGAATTTTCCTTTTGAAAGGAACAGCCTGTGTCACAGGAAACTTTTCTTTGACATGACAATACCTGGAATAATTAGATACATAAGGAACAATGAGGAGCTAAGCGTTTCTAAGTATATTCTGAGCAGTAATTATCCAGCATCAGCGCCTTTCAAATGTCACTTGTGGAGTGCTGGTGTGTTTGTATTGAAGCACAGAGCTTTTTTGCTGTTCTCCTCCAAAGTACTTGAGAGCATTTAAAATCTTTGCGATGTACCGTGGCACGACACCCTGACATTAAAATGCTCAAGAACCTTGATTTTGAAAAGCCCAGCCAGTGCCCATCAAAGATGCTGGAACACCTCACCCTCTCAGAACTCCCTGAGCTTGCGCCCCTGGAAATGTCAGATAAACACTTACTTAAATACAGTGACAGCTTGCAAGGAGACATCTGGTGAGCCTCACCTTTGAGTGTTGAAAGAGAAACAAAGGAAGTGCACCAAGTTTTTTCTTTCCCAAAGAACTGATGTATCACCAAGGAGTCACATAAGCTCCTTTACGTGTGGCCGCCTCCCGGGCTCCATAACTTCACTTCTCTCCCCATCTCTGCTCATGGAGGCTGGGAAGACTGGTGTATATGTAACAGCCCCTGGGAAGAAAAGCAAAGCATCAAGACCACTCACTTCCAACCAGATGCAGTGACATCTGGGCACGGGAGTGCCTGGTGCCCGTCTTTATATGCACGCGTGTTAGGAGCATGCTCTGACCCCAACATGGGAGTCCCTTGGTTACCACCCTGGGGCGGCTCACCGAAAATGCCGTCCCACAGGTCCTTGGGGCCGTCACGCTGCTTTTCAAGAAGGGCTCAACAGGCGGAATGGTGGGCTTCTGTCCTGAAAGTTGCAGTTTGCTGAGCAGTAATAAATAAGAGCCCCCCGAAGGACCAGTCCACAGCCAGCCGTCGTGTCCCCGAGATGTCACTGGCCGGGGGCGGGGTATGTGTGTGGCAGATGTTGGGCTCTTTGGTTGCAGTGCTCAGGTGGGGCTGGTGGAGTGGGTGTGTGGGAAGGGTGCCCCGGGTCACCAGGGAGAGGACAGCCTGCCCTGGTGCCTGGGCTCAGCCTTCCCCTCGGCCGACTTCCTCCTCCTTTCCCCGCCACCCTCGGGAGAAAGCGCAGTGGCCTGACTCTTGTGAAGCGCCCATGGAGCTGCAGGCTGACCTCGGCGCCAGCTGAGCTCTGGACACAGGGCACGTCACACGGCCCATGGACCAGCCCTGGCTTCCACATCGTTTTAACCAGGACACAGTTAAAACCTTTGCTGGCACAGGAAAGAACCCCCCCTCCCCCCGAGGGAGAAAGTGTCCTCTGTCACAGAAAGTCGAGTCCACCTGGCCTGAGTCACTGTGCAGATTGGGGACACAGGTGATGCCATAGGACTCACCAGGGAGGGGGACATGCCCTGAGCTGCCATGCCCATTAATTTCTTCAGGTATGCCTGTTATTTCACAGTGATCAGTAGAAGGAAGATATTATTAGTAAAAACTAGGTATGCAGCTCAAGGATGGGCTTTTGTTCGTGCCGCAGCAGAAGGCAAGAGGGGAAAGAATGTTTTCAGCCGCTCGTGATCAGGATGAGTGGGGTCAGGTGGGCAATGAATCCAGCCGGTCGGTCGTCAGGAGTCCCGACACATGTCCTGCCACAGGTAATATTCACAGGAGCTCCTCCCCGAGGATGCCAGCGGCCCTGCCTGCGGGTGGAAGTGTTGAGCCAGTGCCTGCTTTGGGCGGCCTGGGTGGGTGAACAATCCCGAATGCCCCATGGGGTTCACTCAGCTCTGTCTGAGAGGCCGGACGCCCCACCGCGTCTCCGCCCTGGCCGGCGGCTGCAGAGAGAGCTCGCGGGCCCTGACTCAGACGTCCGAGCCCTGGACCCTGCTGGTCCTGGCTGGTGGGCTCTGGCCGGGCAGAGAGGGCTGGAAAGGGGCCTGCGGCACCCTGGTTTCCTCAGTCCGAGCCAGGGGAAGAAGGTTACAGAAGCTCGGCCAGCTTTCCGCAGAGTAACTGCAGGACAGAAGTTGGCCGGGTTGAAAATGGAAGAGTCACAGTGTCTACTCCATCTGACGGTGCAGAGGCCCCCTCAACCCCTGCTCCCCGTTTCTCCACCTGGAACGCCAACTCACTCACAGAACGACAGCTCCCTACCCACATGGGCCCCGAGTCTCCGAACCCGCAGCCCAGCGCTTCTCCCCCACCACGCTACTTTTTCTTTAAACATCCCAAACTCCAAAATGAACGTTTCTTTCCCCCTTTACCATTCATCATACTTGCTTGCCTCTTCCAGGCAGTGCGGATGGTTTGGGGAGGGGGCTTGTTAGGGGCGGGCATCTTTTCTGTCAGACTCGGGGGCCCTTGTTCAGACAGAGGGTTTTCTGGGTGCGTGGAGGTGGGCTTTGCTCCTGCACTAGCGTTTGAGAACATCGGTCCCAGGGGGCTGTTTCCATTCTACCCCAACTTGGAGATATTTCAGGGTTCTACAGCCAAATTAGGAGTCCCGCCCCTGGGGGGAGGTGCTGGCTCGCACACCAGGGGGGGGGCGGGGGGGGGCTATCGAGCCTCCGGGGTGTGAATCCTTGTCCCCGCCCTGTGGTTAGATGTTCTGTGTTGGGGAGTTATCAGCACTGATCAGAAAAGACAGCTTTTGTTCTAAGCCTCCACACTGCAGGGAGTGGAGGGCTTTGCCTCCTTACCAGGGAGGGATCAGTTCCCCCGCAATTACCGCTACTTCCAGGAGAATTGACTGAGCCGCAAAGTGGGTCCATTTTCTTGCTGCAGGATAAGTGCGTTGGACTGTTTTTGTGGGAACTGTGCAATCAGGCCTTTTGGCCCCGCGCTTGCCTGGGGCTGCTGCCTTTCCTCTGTGCACATGTTCGGAACGGAATTCAGTGGCAAATTTGTTCTCGCTCTGTTTGCCGCGAAACTCTCTCAGAAAATGGACTCGCTTGCTCTGGAACACTGGCGCTCAGGGGCACTCGGGTCAGAACGGCTGTCTCAGGTTAGAGATGGGGAAAGCAAGGCTGTAAGTGACCCATCCAGGGACACTCCGTGCTGGGCAGGGCCAGCTTGGGGACATCTGGCCCTCTGCCCACTCTCCTGTCAGTCATTCTAGAGGATGGATGAGAGTACGGATGACGCAGCACTTCAGAGCCACATGGAGCCCCACTTGTGAGCATTCATTTGACATAATCTCTGTGCACATCTGTGCAAAATGCAGGCTTTATTAGCACATGCCAAGCAATGGGGTTTACCTCTAGCGTCATTTTATTTTCCATTGTGGAGAGCACATGCAAACACAATCGGGACCCTCCCTGGGGAAAGTCTCCTAAATGATATACATTGTCTTCTCTGCATTCAGCCCAAGATTAATATCTTAAGACATTATGAAGCTATTGAAAGAAGCGGAAGAGATTAGGAAGAGGGCTGGTGGCTGGTGGGGACGTGGAGGGGGCGGGAGACCTGCCTGCGTCCCAGGGTGGGCTTTAAAAAGCTCCTCCCACAATATTCCCACCTCCACCCTGGGCCCTTGTTCCCGCGCCTTCGAAATAACAGACTGGACCGCATGGTCCCTTTCCTTTTTTAATTGCGGCGAACTTCACATCACGTAAAATGAAGCATTTTGCAGCATGCAAGATGCAGCCATTCAGTACTTTCACAGTTATGCAAACCACCACCTCTAACAGTTCCAGAACATTTCCTCACCCCCAAAGGGGACCCTCTACCCATTAAGATGGATTAACATAATCTTTTAAGAACTCTTTCAATTACATAACTCTATGGCTCCAAAATGGGCAGTCCACTCAGTCAGCTCTGTAACAATACCCTCTGGGCTGCAGAGATGACGATTGCCCCATTGGTGTAGAACATCTAAATATTTGTCCCTAACAAACACACCGGAGGTGGATGAAGGACCGCTGGGGCAGGTGATTCCTTGGCCAATCACTGCATGGCCCAACAGTGCTGGAAATTTCCATAGCTGGGCCTCCTGGCCGCAGAGACCCGGAATTGATTTGCACGCATTTCTTTGGCTCTGGGACAAGATGCAGGATTTTCTGTGGTTAGTTTCTTGTCCCTTTCTGGAAAAACCACCGTCCCCTCTGTCTTTACCAGACCAGGGTCATGCTGTTCTATGAATTCCAAGTCTTGAACCGAGAGGCACTTTGGGGGCCACTCCTTGGGTGGAATAACCCTAGAATGCCCCCTCTTCCAGCTGTGAGGTGTGGTGGGGAGGCCATGAGCGTACAGATAGGAGCCTTCGCTCGGGAAAATGGTCTGCTTGGCCTTTCTGGGCCTCAGCTGTCTCATGTCTCCAGTGAAAGAACGGGTGGTGATTGTGGATTTCAGGTGTCCAGGCTCTGAAATTCCTTGGTCTGAGATCCAACATGAGGAGGGCTCTGCGCCCGTCTCTCTTGGCTTCCCCACCCACCCCTGCCCACGAGGGGGCGCAGTGGACCCCTTCCAGTTCCCTCCCTCGTGGAAACCACCCATCCTGACTCGGGGGGAACTCCAAGCGCGGGTTTGATGGTCTTTGGACCATCTGCTCACCATCTGCGGATGTCTGCTTTTTCATTGGCCACCAGGTAACCAAGGAACGTCAGTGTCTGTCCCACACCTCCTCAGATCCCTCCGTGAGACCCCTTGCGAGTTCAGGGCTCTGTTCTCCATCTCGTACCCAGAACACAGCTGTTCCCTACCCCAACGCCTACCTGCCCGTACCTTTGAAGTCTCCGAGGGCCCCACCCGAGTTCTCAGGCTGCATTCTTCGTTGCTCGGTTCCCTTCGGCAGTTAGCAGCGCCGTGGTGACTCACCGCACCTGCATCCCCATGGAACTTGCTGTTTCTTCCCCCGGAAGACTTGGGACACAAACACCCGAATTTATGACGAGTGTTTAGAAGTGCTAATGAGTTCTAGTTTCACATTTTTGTTTTCGGTCTATGTGCTCCGAATCAAACCTCTTACAGCTTTACCAGTGAAATGGACACTGGACCCGTTTGTTGAGATGAACCCCACTTTAGTGTGAATGCGCCTTTTTTTTCAGTCCTTACCTAAGGAAGGATATATTTATTGATTTTAAAGAGGGGGGGAGAGGGGTGTGGGAGAGAAACATTGATCAGTTGCCTCCTGCAGGCACCCTGACCTGGGATTGAACCCACAACCTTTTGGTGCACAGAACAACGCTCCAACCAATGAGCCACCCGGCCAGGGTGGTGTTGCGTCTTTATGGTCGTGCGTTGGGCGGGCTAATTTCATTGATGTCACAGGCCAAGAAAGCTCCTCTGCCACACAGCATGTGTACATCAGGGTGGAATTTAGGCGGGACACACACTTGTATGTGGCCGGCGATGCCTCTGGTAACGAACCCTAGGGACCGAAAGGGGCAATAATTTACAACTAACACAACACTTCACATACTGCACAATTCCACTGGTTGAATGAAAATCTAAACACAGGAACTGCGGCCGTGGGGGGACAGATTTGTCAGACAGGTGTGTGTGCCGGGTCGCCAAGAGAAAGAAGCTCTCCCAGACAGTCCTCTGACCGCCCTTGGGCTGACACCACCCTTGCCTGTGCCTTCTGTCTGCGGCAGCTCCTCGCAGGCACCCGCACGGGCTTATCTCTGCACAGACCCCCGGGGGCGGGTCCCCACCCAACCTCACTGCTGGGGAGGGGGCCCCCTGAGCCATCCAGCTGGCTGTGGGGAGTCAGGGCCAGGCCCCCTTCTCCTGACTTCTCACCCTGTTTTCTAGAAACACCAGCAACTGCTGCATGGTTCACTAAACTGGACCAAAGTGCCGGCTTGCAAAGCACATTTTTTGGAATAACTGTTATAAAGGCCTTGCTGCCCAAATGTGATCTAGCAAAATGGCCAAGCCCCTCCCTGCTCTGCTCCCCAGATGCTGGGACTTACAAGGGCAACGAAAAGTGAGAGTTGGCGCCAGGAATAACTGTACCCGGCCCAGAACTACTTGCAGAATACATGGAAAGTTCCAGAAGAGGCACTGGCATCTCAAAAGGGCTCCAGAGCCCAGCTCACTTGCCCTCTAACCCTCCCCCCGATGCCCTCCGGCTGGGGATCTGGGACCAGCTGCTCTGCCTCTCTGTGCCTCAGTTTCCTTGTCTGTACCTAGCGTTGTTTGTCCCACCTCAGAGGCTGGCTGTGAGTCAGCTGACACAAAGCACTTTTGGACAACTCTCGCCTGCTGGTTGTTCTGTGCCTACTATGTGCCAGACACTGTACCTCCAAAAAAGGAACAAAATAGGCAGAAATCCCTGCCCTTCTATTTGCAGAGGGGCACACAGTGAACACTCAGTAGGTTTATTAGTCTCCGGTTAGGTCAGACCTTTGCCACTAAGTCACCCGCTTTCCAGCACTTGGGCACATCCTTCCCTGGGGCCTTTCACCACGGGCTGACACCTGCCAGTGCAGTGTCCTGCCAACCAGCTGCCATCGACACACATGCGAAGTTTAGGAGCTGCTCCCGCCGCCGGTGCCCAACCCCTCCCTCCTGTCAATGGAAGGGCCCCGGGCTTTGCATCAGCAGTGAGCTGGGGCAAAGTTTAGTCAATCAGAAGTTGTGTAAGGACCTGGCTGTGGCCCGCCGAGGGGTCAGAGGCCTCCCAGTGCTTGTTCACAGCTCTCTGCTCAATGATTATCTCCCTGGGGTGTGTTGTGGGGAGCCAGGCCACAGCAGGCTGACCGTGGCCGCAATCCAGAAGCCTGCCCGTGACGTCAGGGGCGAGCCTCCCGGGGGGAGGCCGAGAGGCGGGCCTTCCCCGGCCAGGGCCCATAAAGCCGGGTGGTTCTGCCACCGGCCACCAGACACGGCCTTCCCACCGGAAAGTGCGCTGACTGGCGGGAAGAACCCCAAAAGCGAGCCTTGGCTCTCTGATCGAACTCGCCCAGAGAAGGAAGGTAGGTCGAGCATCTGCATTTACAAGGCTAAAATCCCAGAGATAACACTCACCCGCATCCTTTGTCCTTCCAGCTACGACCTTTTTCCCTTCCAGCTACGACCGCCTGCAGGTGTGAGGCCCTAACGAACAGAGCACGTGCCGCTTGCTGGAGGCTCTGGTTCTCGTAGAGGTTCAGTAAGCCCACGGTTTCTATTTCAGGGAACCTTGGTGTCCAGGACCCTCAGCACAGGTCTGCCGAAATGCCTCCTCAGATCCAAAACGGCCTCAACGTCTCAGCCAAGGTGGTGCAGGGCACCCTGGACAGCCTGCCCCGGGCAGTGCGGGAGTTCGTGGAGAGCAGCGCCGCGCTGTGCCAGCCAGAGCACATCCACATCTGCGATGGCTCCGAGGAGGAGAACCGCCGGCTGCTGCACCACATGGAGGAGGAAGGGACCATCAGGAGGCTGAAGAAGTATGACAACTGGTGAGCGCAGCCCCTCCCGCCGCCCCTGCCCTGCCAGCGTGGGATTGGTGGAAGGAGAAGGATGGAGCCTCTGGGGAGGAGGGGCTGTGGGCCCTTGGGAAACCGCACAATGGCCAGAACCATACAGACTTCAGTTTAAGCACATTTGTGGAGCCCACATCTTCCACGAGACAGCGTATGCAAGCCAACGCTTTTTGCAAAGTAGATCCTGGACAACCATGAAAGTCAGAACGTCCCTGTCCTCCCAGACTCGCTCACGGTCTAATGAATGTTTTCCTGACCGCGTCTCAGCCAGTGCGGTCGTCTTCCTCAGGAGAACATCACCAGTGTGCTTGGCACCTGCTAGGTGCAGGAGGGACTTGACAATGAACAAGCACGTGCATTCCTAAACGACGCTTGGCTGAAGGCACCCAGCACACAGGTGCATTCAAAATAGCCACGCTTCCCTCTCCAGTCCTAAGCTGTGTGTGTTTTTTATTTTTGCAGCTGGTTGGCTCTCACGGACCCCAGGGATGTGGCCAGAATCGAAAGCAAGACGGTCATCATCACCCAAGAACAAAGAGACACCGTGCCCATCCCCCAAAGTGGCACCAGCCAGCTGGGTCGCTGGATGTCGGAGGAGGACTTTGAGAAAGCATTCAACACCCGCTTTCCAGGGTGCATGAAAGGTAAATAAAACGCTTATTTGATTGGGCAAAAGATCCGCAAGCCTTTTATTATCATGTCTGTCCTCGTGGAACTTGCGACAGTGAGGGAAACGTGTGACCTCCTGGGCCTTTCAGTTCCATATGTGAAATTGGCAACGCACTGAAATGTACACCTCGGTTTTTGATTTACACACTGTCTCAGAGGGACGTGAAAACTATTGCCACGCACGGTGGAAGCCAAATCACACATTTATAAACGCGCTTTTGTTTTGGCGTTCTACTCACTCTCCAGTGGGCTCTTGTAACCTAGGGGGCCGGTGGCAAGCAGGGCAGGAAGTCACCCATAGAAAACTGTGCTGGTTGCTGAGAGTCCGAGGTCCTTTCTCACCTGTCGTCCTGCCCGACTGGCCCCCCAGGTCGCACCATGTACGTCATCCCGTTCAGCATGGGACCCCTGGGCTCGCCCCTGTCGAAGATCGGCGTGGAGTTGACGGACTCGCCCTACGTGGTGGCCAGCATGCGCATCATGACAAGAATGGGGACGTCCGTCCTGGATGCTCTGGGGGACGGGGAATTCATCAAGTGCCTCCATTCCGTGGGGTGCCCTTTGCCTCTAAAGAGTAAGCACACTATTTCAAAATCCAAAGCTAGAAGTTTTAAAAAGCAAGCTCAGCCTCCAGCCCCGGGGCCTGTCCGCCCCCCCACCCCCGGGCCTGTCCCCCCAGGGCCCTCCGGCGGGGTGGTGCCATGCTCACAGGAGCTGTGTCTTCCTTCCCCGGCAGAGCCTTTGGTTAACAACTGGCCCTGTAACCCGGAGCTGACGCTCATCGCCCACCTGCCCGACCGCCGGGAAATCATCTCCTTTGGGAGCGGGTACGGCGGGAACTCGCTTCTCGGGAAGAAGTGCTTTGCCCTCAGGATGGCCAGCCGGCTGGCCAAGGAGGAGGGATGGCTGGCCGAACACATGCTGGTAAGATGCAGGGAGCCCCAAGAGTGCCGAGTCGGGGGCGGGGGCAGGGGAGGGGGCTGGCAAAGGCCTAGGGGATCCCCATGCCTGTCGGGTGAGAGGACAGACTTGGAAACCCCACCCGTAATTATGAGTGCGCTCACGGGTGCCTCTTTAGAAGGACTTCCAACACAACCAGGCTGAGAGAGAGCCTCAGGGCGTCACACAGAATATCTGTGTTGATACCTGAAGAAGTAGATGTTGGGGACCCAGCCTCTGGGGGCTTCTAGGCACAGCCTGAGGCTGAAGTAGTGACCACCGGCTAGGAAGGAAAGGCAGGGAAGAGCTCATGGAGGAACCTGGTCTCTGCAGATCCTGGGCATAACCAACCCCGAGGGCCAGAAGAAGTACTTTGCAGCCGCCTTCCCCAGCGCCTGCGGGAAGACCAACCTGGCCATGATGAGCCCCAGCCTGCCGGGCTGGAAGGTAGAGTGCGTCGGGGACGACATCGCCTGGATGAAGTTTGACCAGCAAGGTGACTTTCGGAGGCCCCTACAGTGTTGACATCGGATCTCAGGGAACTTGGAGCTTTTTTCAAACGTGCCAAGTTCCCCTAAGTTCACATGGTTGGACTTTTTTTTTTTTTTTAAGATTTTTATTTTTATTTATTTTTTAGAGAGAGGGGAAGGGAGGGAGACAGAGAGGGAGAGAAACAGCAATGTATGGTTGCCTCTCACATGGCCCTCACTGGGACCTGGCCTGCAACCTAGGCATGTGCCCTGACTGGGAATCGAACCGGGACCCTTTGGTTCCCAGCCCGCACTCAATCCACTGAGCTACACCAGCCAGGGCACATGGTTGGACTTTTAATTTCGTTATTTCAGATCGTGTGAAGTCAGAGAAATATGTATTTTACATAAGCACTCTTCCATATACTATCAAATCTGGATTGAAATGGGACCCTCAGTGGCTGTCGGTTTATATAGTATTGGTGGGAAACTGTTGAGGAAGGAAGAGTTGTAAATATAATTGCTTGGATGAGAAAAGAGAGAGATATTTTAAGGAGGAGGAAAAAAAAGATTTGAGAATTTGGGACAAAAGTGAGCCTGGCGGGATATCACAGTATGTAACTGCTCCATGCTTACTTCCACGTCTCGGGTTAAAACTTTCTAGGCAACTTGAGGGCTATCAACCCAGAAAATGGGTTTTTCGGTGTTGCTCCTGGGACCTCTGTGAAGACTAACCCCAATGCCATCAAGACCATCCAGAAGAACACCATCTTCACCAACGTGGCCCAGACCAGCGATGGGGGCGTGTACTGGGAGGGCATCGACCAGCCGCTGGCCGCCGGGGTCAGGCTCACCTCCTGGAAGAACAAGGAGTGGACCCCCGAGGATGGTGAGCCCTCCGGAGGCCTGCTGCCCTAGCCCCTGGGCGCCCCATGTTCGGGCCAGGTGCTCAGGGCCTCTCCTCTCTGCCTATTATAGGGGAACCTTGTGCTCACCCCAACTCGCGGTTCTGCACCCCCGCCAGCCAGTGCCCCATCATTGACCCTGCCTGGGAGGACCCAGAGGGCGTGCCCATTGAGGCCATCATCTTTGGAGGGCGCCGACCTGCTGGTAAGCCCCCCTCATCCAGGCTGGGCGGGTCTGTGAAATCGCTCCTTTTCTGCGGCCTTGCAGGAGGGTGCCGGAGGCCGAGCTTCCTTTCCTAGCATCTAGCACAGTGGTCGAGCTCAGGTATATTGCAGAAGCTCCCCTTGGGGCCGCCCAGAGCCTTTCTGGATCCTTGACCCGGTGTAGCTTTCTCTGTTTTCCTTTCGGCTGCGTGGCCGCAGGGGTGTTCCCTGCCCCTGGGCTCTGAGAATGCAGAATTAGCGGAACTAGGAAGATGCTGTTCTGTGGTCTTCCCATTTTGTGAGATGGCATTGCCCATGGAAGGGTCTGAGTGTCAGAGCCTTTAAGGACACTTCTTCTTTCCTATTAAGGTGTCCCTCTTGTCTATGAAGCACTCAGCTGGCAGCATGGAGTGTTCGTGGGGGCGGCCATGAGATCCGAGGCCACGGCAGCTGCCGAACACAAAGGTAAATCCCAGTCGGAATCTGAAACCACAAAGAACAGTGACTGGCGTGCTCTCTGTCTGTCTGTCTCTATGTCTCTCTATCTGTTTGTATATGTATCTCTCTCTCCATCTGTGGAGAGAGAGAGAGGAAAGCAAGCATGCCTGTGTCAACAATAACCATGTCCCTGTCCCACGAGAATGTCATTTACCAACAGGGCCCCCTCTGTGTTGACAGGCAAAGCCATCATGCATGACCCCTTCGCCATGCGGCCCTTCTTTGGCTACAACTTCGGCAAATACCTGGCCCACTGGCTCGGCATGGCCCGGCGCCCCGCGGCCAAGCTGCCCAGGGTCTTCCACGTCAACTGGTTCCGGAAGGACAAGGAAGGCAAGTTCTTGTGGCCTGGCTTTGGAGAGAACGCCCGGGTGCTGGAGTGGATGTTCAGCCGAGTCAATGGGGAAGGCAGTGCCAAGCTCACGCCCATCGGCTACATCCCCAAGGAGGATGCCCTGAACCTGAAAGGGCTGGCAGACGTCAACATGAAGGAGCTCTTTGACATCTCCAAGGAGTTCTGGGAGAAGGAGGTGGAAGACATCCAAGCATACCTGGAGGCGCAAGTAAACGCCGACCTCCCCTATGAAATCGAGAGGGAGATCCTGGCTCTGAAGCAGAGAGTCAGCCAGATGTAATCGGAGCCAAAGCGCCCCCTTTCCGACCCGGGAGCCGGAGCGGGAGCCGGAGAGAGTGGAGCTTCCTGAGCTGACACCGCCTGCCGCACCGTAATGACCACCCCGATGAGCAGACCCAAAAGGCACACTTTAATCGTTCAGATGCGACCGCAAGGGTACAGGCTAGTAGCGCGCGAGATTGGGAAGGGAAGCTTAGCATGACTCCGAAATTCACGATTCCGTGCACGTTGGTTCAATCTGAAGGGCACGCAGGCATTTCACCATTTTTCACGGTAGTTGTATCAGTTAGCAGCCAGGCACAGAAAAAAGAGTACTTGAGCTGTAAATATGAGTGTGTGTGTGTGTGTGTGTGTGTGTGTATGTGTGGAGTGTTTGTGTATTGCATGTGTGTATTGTTATCTAACACGTATTTAATACCTTTGGAAAAATCTTGGGCACGATTATCACATTTCCAGTTGTTGCTGGAAATGCCGCTTTATTATGAATATGTGTGTTTAAATTATTTTTGTATACCACTGTTCTTTACCTTGGTATAATTTCAATTGTTCCCCTTATCACTTCTTAGAAAATTACAAAATAAACTTTTATAGAAAGATGGATTTGTTCACTTGGTTTTTAAACACTTGAACCACCAAGAAGAGAGGGCTCTTGGAGGAAACCCCTGTGATTTCAAACCCCCTGACAAGAACGTGGGAAGGTCAGGGGTGAATGGGGGCACGGAGGGAGGAGAAGGGGGTCTGACGGGGACTCCTGACCAGGGAATGCCACCCAAAGAGCACAAGGCGCCACCTTGTGGCTTTCCTGAGTCAGCCACTTGTTAGGGCCCAGAGACTTTAAAGGTGGGTCTCACATACCTGGAATGGGAAAGGTTAATGTGCTTTTGGACGAAACCAAGGGTCTGGGAATGGGCCTCTACAGGATGAGACCGTGGCCGGTTCCACAGGTTTTGATCCACACGGTGCTTTCTGTCCAGCGATGCTTCTCTGCCCAGGGAGGAGGGTGGGGAGAGCGGCATCCTTCAGAAGGAGCAGCCAAGGGGTCTCCAAGGCCCTGGTATCAACTGTCGATGGAGGGCTCTCCAGGGGCTGCCCCTGGCGTCCGCCTGAAGCCCTAGCCTGGTTGCTCTGCTCCCGGCATTTGCTGGGTGTTGGGGTGTGACCCAGACCAGCCACCCCTCGACCTGGAGAAGCAGGACTCGCTCAGGTTACGCCCTTCCCGGGCCCAGGGCATTCGAGTGGCTTCCCCCCTCTCCAGGTTGATCACACACCTGGGCCTCGCCTGTCCCCCTAAACGTCCTTGCACCCGGCAACAGCTCCATGTGGAAGGTGAAGCCCAGACCACCCCAATTTTATCGACGGGGAAACTGAGGCTGGGAGTGTCCCCCAGGGCTGGCAAATAGCGACCAGAGGTTTCTTCCCTTTAAGGAGCTGAGGGCAGACCCCCTGTCCTCACAGAGCCGTGTTCTAACGCCAGGACCCCAGGTGGCGGGGGGCACCACGTGGCATGAAATGCTATTAATTTAAATCAGTGGCTTTCACACTGGTTTGCCGTGTCTCTGCACAAGCCTTGCTGGCATGCGCTCTGACTCAGAAACCGAACGTCCAAGGGAAACAAAACAGAAGGCGGCCCACCTGAGGCTGAGCAGGGGCGGCGGGAGACCCCAGCCACCTAGCTCCTGTTTCTCTGCGGCCTCGTGGCTTCTGAGGCGGTTCCTCAGACCCCTGGGAGGGGCATCTGGGACAGAGTCTGAGCATCATTGTTAAAATGCATGCCTCGGGCCCGGGGCCCTCGTCTGGCCCTCAGCAGGTTTTATGCCTTTGCAGGCAAAGCTGGCCATTTTGGAATTCCTCAGGCCCCTGCCCAGCGACACCCAGCAGCCTTGTGTATGACTGCATTGCCACTAGTCCCTGGAAGCCCGGAGGACAGCCTGGAGGAGGTGTCTTCCACAGAATACGAGTTTTCAAGGAACCAGAAGGACTCAAAGTTGCCATTGATGGGCCTCTGACTCAGTTTCTACAAGCTGGCCTGCTGAGTGTTCCCTCCAGCTCCAAGTCCTGGCCCCTGTGCGTGTGTGTGACCCCTCTCAGGACCCTGTGATGTTTTCCCCTGGTGCCGGTTGGCAGGAGGCTGCCCTGAGGCCATGGGAGGGGGAATGGCTCACCACTGGGAGAATGGAAACCCAGCGTCCCGATTTCTGGTCAGCCCTCCTCAGGTGACCCCAAATCAATACCGGGACTGACATCTTCAATGGGATCCAATGTAGGAGCTGCCCCTGACCTCCGCGGCTTCCCGGAGCCCTGCCTCGGGTGAAAGGTCAGACTCAGTCGGCACACAGCAAACACTGGGCCAGGCCAACAAGCCCGCCCTGTGCTCACTGGGGGTATTGGGGAGCTTGGCGGGTGGGTGGGCCCCCATTGGGATGTTCCTTCCAGGGCTTTAAGACCATAGGGCATGGGCCCTGGAGGCCCCCTGATCTGCCCCCTGCCAGGGGCCCTGGGTCACAGCGGTGACCTCTGCTTTGGGGTCACTGGCGCCAGTTGCAGTAACAAGGCACCAGGTGAGGGCATCTGAGGGAAAGGGCTGGCCACCTGGTCCCTCCCTCCTGCCCTCTTGCATTCCTGGGGGCAGGGGAATGGTGGTAAACACTGGCGGCCTTGGACACATCCCAGCGCTGCCTCTGGCCAGCAGTGTCACCTGGAGTGACACTCCAGTCTGTGCCATGGGGTAATAATGTCCCTGCTGAGGACATGTACCAGCCAGCGCAGGCCCCTCTTCCAGCAGGGCCGAACGCCCAGCAATGGCACACACTCTGAGCCTCAGCGTCCCTCCTTAGGAGGGCCGGAGAGGACATCCCAGGAGATGAGGCGTGTAAGGGACCGCGACCACAGCAGGGCCCGCGGGGACAGCAATTCCCATTTATTTTTCTCTGGATCTTCAGAATAGATGCGATGGTGTGACATTTAGGGACAGGGACCCCACCGCCTCCCACGCAGCTGGCCCACCGGGAACCAGCCCTGGCTCAGGGGTGGCATCTGCCTCGTGCAGCCTCCCCGGGTTTCACTGCTGATCTCGGGAAGGTCACGTATGTTTTCCCCACTTTGTCTAGACCCATACGTAATGCGCCCATGCCAGGGGCCATTCAGTGCCAGGGGTGATGGTCGAGGGAAGGGAGCAAGCCGGGCCCTGCTCCGGAGTTCTGCCTGCTGGTGGGGCAGACTGCTCTGTACAATGCCCTCCCTCCGAGACACGGGTCCACAGCAGGTCCACGGCAGGTCCACGGCAGGTCCACAGCGGGCCTTCCCAGGAGAGCACCAGGCAGCTGAGGTTGCCTCCACTGTATGCCAAGGAGGCCGGGCCCAGGGAGGTGCTGGTGACCTTTGTTCACCAGCAGCCGGAGGGATGGGGAGTGGGGACAGAGGTCAGACTGACCCCAAGTCCTGCCTCCTTCCATGCATCGCCTTGCTTCTCTCCGGTGGTGGCCGGACCCAGAGCTCAGCAGGCGAGGAAACGGGGTGGGATGCTGGAGCACCTCTGAGAAGGGCCCCTGTGCCCCTTCGGGGGAGCCCGGATAGGACAGGGCAGGGTCGACCATTGCGGTGGGGACCCTGGCCGCTTTCCAGTTGCGGCTAAGCCTCCGAGCGCCCCTGCTGTGTGCGGTGGCTGGTCCAGACCGAGAAGGTGTAAGCCAGGCCCGCCCTGGCCTACGGGACCAGGGCACAGCCACCCAGAACGAGGTAGAGAGAGGACGAGCCCTCCACTCCACTGAGGGCTGACATTCCATGGGGGGCAGGGACTGGAGGGGAGAAGCTGAAATCACCCCCCACCCCACTGCTGGAGGCCCACCGCCCCTGCCCCCGATAGCCTGCCTCATCCACCTTCCATCCCAGGTCCTTTCCCGGGACCCCCAGACCTGCTCACGCAGCTGAGGGGCTCTGAACCCAGCCCTGGATTGTCTCCAGCTGGTCACTCCTGTCCACCCCCACCCCAATGCCTAATGTTACACCAGCCCTCCTACCCCACCCAGAGCTTTGCTGCAAACACAGAGCTTGGCAGGGAGAGGGAATGCCTGCCTGTGAATGGAGAAAACCTGAGTCAACTGGCCCCTGCCCCCGCCGCCCTGACATGGGGTCAGACACGAAATTCAGAGGGAGGAAAAGAAAGAAAGTGACTTTTTCTGCAGTTCTGAAGTTTTGCCTGGAGTTTTCCTGCCCCGGCTCACACAGGAAGCTGAGCACCGCGGGGCCTTGGAGAGAGGTTCTGCCCACGCTCTTGTTAAGGACAGCTCCCGGGCCATTGCCCAGATGACAGGGAGACAGCAGGCGTGTGACAGATGCGGTTCTGACCGTCACAGAGCTGAGCTGCTCCCCCACAGGGCGGGCAGGGCCCAGAGGTTCCTCTGACATTGCAGAGCCGGGGCTCTGGGCTGCTGCTGAGGCAGGCACAGTGGACGTCATTGGTTCTCCGTGGCGTGGCAGCGGCGTGGCGGCGGGAGCAAGAGCACGTCTGCCTGGCTGACACCTGCCACATCTCCGCATGGACGCTCTTCCCTGGGGGCTCGCTGGCCTGCCACCTGCTCTCACAGTGTGGCCCCCTGGTGCCGGGGGGTGTGAATGCACGAATCAGCCCGGCGTGCCAGCTCCAATGGTAGAACCTGTCTCCAGGCGAAGCAATTTGCAGCGAAATATGCTGTAAATATTTGTTCAGCCCAGGAAAATGACTTTAATTGCATAATTAAACTCGTCGTCGATTATGCTTCCGGACAAAATGACTGGGAAGAAGCTGGGACAGCAGCTGTCCCTCTGAATTTGTGGATTAGAGGCCCTGACGGTTTGTTTGCAAAGACTTGCGTGGTCCCCCCACCCCCCACAATGGGGGTTGTGAGAACAGCCGGAGAGGGGGGAGGAAGGGGCTCGGAGGCTTTGGAGAGGAAAAGTTCCCCAAATCAGGGAACCAGCCCCAAAGGGACTCCCAGGTCCTGGGACAGAATCTGCCCAGTGCTTTCCCAATGCCTGGTGCACTTCTCATTTCCGTGGGTAACTGGTGACCTGAGCAAATAATCGATTCACCGAGGTAGAGCACAATCAGAGTCAACCGAAAGAAACTTGCCCGAGAAGGAAGCATTGCATTCCAACCGTTAATTAAAACCCAGCCTTCCTGATAAGGCAGCCACATAAATACAACACTTACCCAGACACAAAGGGCCACAAATTGGCAAATCCGCGGAGAAAGAAGGTAGATTGGCAGTGGCCGGGGGTCAGGGGGTGGTGGCTTTGGGCCGTGACTGCAAATGGGAGCCGGGTTTCTTTGGGGGCCAATGAAAATGTTCTAAAACTAGATCGTGGCAAAGACTGCTCAACCCCGTGATGATGTGCAAAACCGCCGAATCGGACCCTTTCAGTGGGTGGATTTATGGCCCTGCTTTATGGCTCCATAAAGTAGTTTTAGAAAAGAATAAATACAGCGAAGACAAAATTGTTTCTCAACTCGCATTCGAAACTAGCTGTTCACCGAAGATTCTGACTTGGAAGCCTGCATCCGCCTCGTCAAGAAGGAGGTGACCAGCCCCGGCCGGTCGCTCCGCTGGTTGGAGCCTCGTCCCGTGCCCCCAGAGGTGGCGGGTTCCTTCCCCGCTCCGGTCCCGCTCCGGTCCGGTCCAGTCCGGGTGCATACGGGAGGCAACCGATGGGTGTCTCTCCCTCACAGCGATGTTCCTCTTTCTCTCTCCCCTCTCCCTTCTCTCTCAAATCAATGAACATCTCCTCGGGTGAGGATTTAAAAGAAAAAGAGAGAGGTGACCAGGGAAGAGGGAGACGTTGGGGCAGAGGCAGCCCTCTGAGATGCTGTCTCAGAGGGAACCAGGGAGCCTCAGGGAAGAGGGACAAGCTTTCTCCCTGTGGGGTTCAGTGTCAAGTCTGGTGAACATCTGCGCATGATCACGGAGCCCCAGAAGACGCCAACACCTGCAACAGCCAGAGGCCAGCAGGTGGCAGCACTGAGACGCCCAGAGCCCCAAATCCCAGGCTGCGGGTCACTGCCATTGAATACCTGTCCTGATCCCAAATGGGTCCCCGGCAGAGGGGAGGACCCCAGGACCCCTGCCCCGGCTCTGACAGTGCATCAGGCACTCACACAGGCCAGTGTGGCAAGGAAGGGAGGGCTGGGCTCCTGTCACCAGGTAGCCAAGGGCCTGGACCCTGGGGCTCCAGCCACGCAGGGCACCCACTCTCCTGCCCTCCCTGCCCTCCCCACACACCCCTGGCAGAAGCCTGAGGAATGGGTGCTGGGTTATGAAATGAATGCCCACCACAGCCACTAGACTCCTGGTGTGGCCTGGGGACAGGCCCTGCTTCCCGGAGCCTCAGTTTCCCCAGCTGTACGGGAGTGCCTTGCCTGGCCCCACAGAAGTCCTTCCACCTCTCGCCTGCCCTGGAGTCTGAGCCACGTGGTGGGGGGAGGGGGAGGGGGTGGAGCTTAGAATTGGGACTTAAAGAGACCAGGTGCAGGTGTGGGGAGCTTGAAGGGACAGAGAGCCTAGGCTGACTTCCAGGGCCAGGAGTATGCTCCACCCCCAAAGGTTGTCCGCCCTTTGATGATGTCCACCTGGACATCATCAGCATGGCCGTCATCCCACCCCCTAGGTGTCCCCCACTCTTTGTTCCACTGGACAACTTATCTGCCCCTCAATTCTTCCAACGCCAGGATCCCCCAACCCCGGGAAGGGAGGTGGGGAATGGGGCGCTCAAACTCTCGGCCCCTCCCACCCCACTGCTGGCTTTGTCCTCAGGGGGATGATGAGCTTGGACACCGGGGCACTGGGGGGCTTTGAGTGGCCCTTCACATCCCCTGGGGAAGGCGGAGGGACCTGTTCTGTGGCCCAGGGGCAGCCCCCAGGACCACCTCAGCTGCCGGGAAGACAGCCTGTGGAAGACACTGGCTGCCACTCCAATGCCAGACCCTGAAGGGTTCAAGGCTTCGTTTCGGGGCTGGGTGAAGACAGCTCCCTCCTGATTGGTGGTGGAACTTGCTGCCCTGTGGGGGCTAAGGCGCCTGAATCAGGGGGGCGCCCACAGGCACTTGGGCTGCTCAAGACCGCCCCTGAGACCGAGACGGGTCTGGCCCAGCTGGGCTGAGCATGGCCCCTGGGGTTGGCATTAACCTCCTGCCTGCTGACCACGCGCCCCCCCCCCCCGCCCCGCCATCCTAGTTAATAGAACACTCTGCCCTCAGAGGTGAACTCAGGTCTGGCCTTGGTGGGCACGGAGGCTGTGCCCATCAGAGGTCTCCAGGAATGGAGCCCTCCATCCCCACGCAGAGCAGAGACCTGGGAGCCAGAGGCCCAGTGACTCACGCGGCAGCTGCTTCCTGTCCTGTGCAGCGGAGCTCAGAGCCATTAGCCCACAGGAGATGAAATTTACATTTTGAATTAAGTGGATCATCAGACCCGAGGAAATTAAACAGAAGTTGGAGGGAACTGTGGGCTGGAGAGGTAGGGACTCAGTCAAGCGTGCTAGACTGGCATTTTCTTTTTATTTTTTCCAATGGGCTGCAGGTGAGAGGGGACGGGAGGGCACCAGGTGGGGCCGGCCTCGGGGACCAGGGGGACAGAGAGTCGAGATGCTCTTTCTCTCCTTTTCCTCAGGCAGGACCACTGCACCTCTGCGTGGCAGAACTGAGCCTGGACTGGCCTGATGTCCTCCATCTTGTCCTCCCCTGATAGCGGTGATTTGTTGAGCGCCCATTTTGGGCCTGACCCTCAGCGAATGAGCTTTTGAGATGAGGTAGAAGTGAGTTTATCCCCCTTCTTTGTTCCTCCACCTGTGTTCTCCCGGGGAGGATGCGACGGAGGAAGTAAAGAGTGTGATTAACGGCACGTGTTCAGTGCATCACAGGAGGGAGTTTTGTTCGTCTTTCAGATGTGCCCTTCCTTGGGGAACCAGAGACCCTGACGGCCCCATCCCCCGTCCCCCACACAATGAAGCTTTGAAATGCAGCCCCCCTTCCCCACTGTCTGGGCGAAGGGCGCCCCCTGGCGGTGTGCACTCCAAAGCTCCCAGCCACCCAGGGGAGACTCTGCACTTGCATGTCAGAGGGAGCTCACAGGCTGGGTGCAGACTCAGGGCATCCCCCTGCGGCCTCTGAGCGTGTCTGTGGTCCATGCCTACCGGAAGAGGACAGCGTCCCCACAGCCGCCTAACCTGGCGCAGAAGAGACCTGTGGTCACTTGGCCTCCCAACCACGCTGTGGGCGGGACCTCCATCCGCGGCCTCCCTGGAGAGTTGACTCCCCGGAACCGGTCAAAACTCAAGTGGCCTTGAGCTGACTTGAGCCAGCCTCCTGTCCCTGTCCTTCACATTCTGAGCCCAGATGGGTGAGAGGGGGCCACACCTCTTAAAAGCAAGGGCTCCGGTAGGAGGCCGGGGCCCCGGGGCCCCTCTAATGTGCAGGTTCCAGTCAAAGGGGGGTTGGCGGGGCAGGTGCAGCAGGATCGAGCTTCCTTGCTGCCAAGTGGGAGAGAGAGAGTGAGTGAGCACACTCTGGTGCATGAAATGTGCGCGCTCCAGCCGGCCACACCCCCTCGGATGGCAGCTCCCCAAGATCAACCCATCATTTTCCAGCGAACAGTTGCTGAACGCCCCCTGACTGCCTGGCACTTCGGGTTGGCTCACGTGCTTGGACGAGCTGATCAGGACAGTCCTCCTAGTGCACGGGTCCTTCTCCTCAGGCCACCGAAAAACGTCGAGCCTTGGGTTGCCAGGAGCAGTCCTTCCTGTGGGTGAGAGCCCACAGTTCTCACTCTGCCCCATTCAGAATTCCTGGACAGGCAGCCTCCTGGTCCACCCCCTGCCCCCAGACTTCGGCATTCTGCCTGGGCAGTTGGATGCTTTCCTCCCTTGCTTCCTTCTTTCTTTCCTTCCTCCCTCCCTGCCTCCCTTCCTTCCACCCATTGCTCCAGCCCTTTACCCTTCCATTTAGTCATCCATTCCTAGACCCTCCCACCACCCGTGCCCCCACACACTCTCTGTCCGTAGACACGTGTATCCAGAGGACCACCATCCAACTGGCAGTCGGGTGCCCATCTACTGTCGAGGGGCTCAGCCAGCCATCGACTTGGCCCCCATCCTCGATGTACCCTTCCCTCTCCTCACCAAGGTCACACTGAGAGCCAGAGTATCCCGTGGGCCTCCAGGACAACATAACAGCGAAGCCAGCCAGGGCAGAAAAGCTGGGTGCTCCCAGGGGTGTAGACGGGGTGCTACAAAGGTTCAGAGGATGCAGACAGGGTCAGGAAGCGTTTTCAGGAGAAGCGGCGTTTGAGCACAGCTCATAGAATGGCGTCATCTTTGGAAAGCCGAATCTAAAGGGCAAGTGTAGGAACTCCAGGTGAGCAGCAGCAGGTGGGGCGAGGGTGGAGTGTGTCTGGCGGGGGATGGCGGGGGAGCGGAGGGCAGACGATAGATAGATGGTTGAAGGTTCAATGGAAGGGGCTGTGGCTTGGTCAGAGTCAAGGATGTGGGTGATGGAAAGAGGAGAGAACCACCCGCAACCTTGCCGGCAGTCACGAACAGTCAGGCCAGGGAACTCAGCTGGGACCCCTGCTGGCCCCGGGCGATGGCAAGCTGGCTGGTGATAGGAGCCCCCAACTGGGACCGAGAGCAGGCCCTGAAATTGTATGTTCTCTGTTTCGGGGGTGCTGGTTGGCACTGTCCTCCTCAGCCCGGGGAGAGGGCCCAGAGCTGTCTGTGGGGACAGCCCAGACCCCCTGGCTGTCCCAGGGTCTTGGCGGAACTCAGCCAGCAGAAACCTGGAACGGCCAAGCCCAGAGAACAGGCCCGGGGCAGGAGTACGACCGACCACTGCTGAGCAAACGCCCCCGGTGGTGCCCTCCTGGTTACTGCGGCCCCAGCGGATGGGCCGGGGGCAAAACGGCCGAGGACACCAAACAACTTCCCAGGGTCCTGCAGGGGGGCAAATCGAGGTCTCTTATGGCTCCAGACATGAGAACCAGCTGCTGTTAATGCTGAAAACTTCAGCATTGGGAAAGTTCTGAGCTAATTTTCAGGGGAGAAATTAGATGAGAAGTAGCTTTTAAAACCCAGAGAATCTTGTGTGGAAAAACTTGGTTGCCAGGGAAACCCCAGTTCTCCAGCCCTCCTTCAATAGCGCCTTATCAATTAAACCCCCTGCGTGAAGGTTAATGCAGGTAATAGCTGGACCCGCTGCAGAGGGAGAAGGTGGCAGGGCAGCGGGGCGGGGAGGCGCCCCCCACTTTTTAGGGCAGAACACCCTCCTGTGCCCTGGGAGAGTGGCCCCCCCACCCGCCTTGGCCTGGGCAGGGCGAGCCAGCAAGCAGCTGCGTGCCCTGTGCTGGGAAAGGCCAAACCAGTGATTGCTGCAAGCGGTCTAAATGTCACGCTGCCCTCCTGGTGGTTTTCGAGGCGGTGGAGGGCCTGTGAGTCAGTTCCGGAGCAGCTGGCGAAGCTGCAGCGTTCCGGCCCCCTGCGGCCGCGTTAATGTCCGTGGCGCCGGGCAGGAGCAGGAGCCGTTGTGATCTGCCGCCTTCAGGAGGGAAGCAAGTTAGCATTTAGTTTGTGGCCTCAGCCATCTTGCCCTCCGTCTGTCCGTTCCTGTGATCATCCACGGGAGCATGCATCCGCCTGCCCACCATCTATGCGCCCATTCATTTACTCCTCAGCCCCTCCATCTCTCTGTCTAAGAGTCCCCCCCACTCTCTCTCTGCCTAGCCACACACGTGTGCATACGAATACAGGAGTAAATGGACGGATGGACGGATGGATGGATGAAGGAATGGATGGTGGATGGGTGCACATTCACCAGTTGCCTGCCCGTCTGCCTCCATTTCTGAAGGCAGGTACCTACTCACTCACATGCTCCGTCACCCACCCTTCCCCCACCCGTCCACCCAGGTCGCCACCCTTTACCGAGCTCCCACCCACCGAATGCCAGGCGTCAATCATCTCTTTGCTCCCTCCTCTCAACGCTGAGGCTTGGGAGTCAGCTTCGTCCCCTCTCCACAGACGAGGCAGAGGAGGAGCCCTCAGCGCTCACCAGGGTGGGAGCTTGCATTTCAACCCTCGTCTGCACCCCGGGTGGAGCTCCCCAGAGCGGGGCTGTGGGCTGGGGTCATCTGTCCACCAGTGCTTCAGCCCACGAGCAAAAGGTGAAGGAGCACGGGACAGAGAGGGAGGAGGGAGTACCAGGAGGAACCCACATCCACGACTCCAGAGGCCGGGCTGCATCGGCTCTGACCTCCTGCCCCTCTCCCCGTCCCCCCGACAGACATCCACACACTCCCCATGCACTTGGCCCCTTCCCAGGGCAAACACTGCCAGCGTGGTCATGTGCCGATGCCAAGGTGAAAAGTCCATGGGCCAGAACCTTAGCCACACACACCGAGCGCCTGGGGAGCTCCATTCCCAGAAGCCAAGGCTTTTGCCCCAGTGAGCTTTGGCCCACTGCCCTCACCCCTTTTCAGGGAATGCCCAGTAGGTAAGCTGGCGCCCCAGCTTTGGCCTCGGCCTCCCCTTTTACCTCCTTCCACAGTCCCTTCCCCCCCCAGAAGTGGGCTGGTGGTTTTTGGCACGCAGGGAATCGGGGAAGGAGAGGGTGCTTACTGTGCGCGCCCCATGGCCCAGCTCTGTTCTTGGGGTTCCAGGTCCCTCTTCATACTCCACGCAGCCGATGTCCCGGCTGAGAGTGGGCCCACCATTCTCATTCTGCAGAGGAGGACACTCCTCAGGCCAAGTGCCTCATTTCCAAGGAGGGGTGTCTCCTTCGAACCCCAACATGACAGTGCACACTGACAGGGTGTGGCAGTGCTGGAGCTGGCTGCAGTGGGTCCCGGCGTCTGGCGGCCCCTGCTGCACCGTGTGGCCCTGGGTGAGTCACCGCAGCTCTGTGCCCCCCGCTCCCCGTTCTCGGGGGCTGCTCTGCGCGCACGCACTTCGTGACAGTCGTGTCCTGGGGTCCTGGAGCTCACCAGGGCGGACTGGCGGGCCAGGGAGCCCTGCTGAGCTGGGGCTGCAGTGCCACCGTCAAAGGCCCAAGGGCCCACCTGGGCAGCACCTTGGAGAGGGTCGGGGAGGGCACCCTGGAGCCTGGTAGTTCCTGGGTCCCGGGAGAGGCTGCCGCCCTGCAGAGGCTGGTGGGAGCTGGGACGTGGGAGGGGGCACCCCTCAGTGTCCTTGGGGTGAGTTGCGATCTGAAGGGACCAACAGTAACGTGCCAAGTGACCTGTTGCAGAGTAGGACCTACTAGCACCAATGACCCCAGCCCTGGACCCGGCACGCTGCCCGGTGTCCAGCCGACATTCAGAAACACCACGGAGCTGCCGCTCCTGAGGTCTGCCACGTGCCAGAGAAGGCACTCAGAACAGGCTGCCTCTCTGAGCCCCCAGTGTACCCTCTGAGGCAGTGGTGACCCCACTGTCCAGCTTATGGGGTTCAGGGGTGAGTGACTTGCCAAGGCCGCCAGATGCTAAGGGGTCGGAGCGCAGCCACCTGCTGACCGGACAGAGCCGGGTACAGGTTTCTGCAGCTGTTACCTATGACTTACTGGCTGGCAGAGGTTCGATCAGCCCCAGGGCTATTTGCTGAGTGTGAGCCCTAAGGCAGGCTCCGGGGGTTGTAGGCGGGGGGCCAGATGCGGCCCCGGGCTTGGGACAGTAGATTTTCATCCAGGGGCCCCTGCCCAGGGGTGGGCTCTGCCAACACGTTGGAGTTGCTTCCTGAGCCCGGAGCTAAGCCTGAGACATTCGTCCCTTCCTGCGTACAAGTCATACCACCTGCTCCCGGCTGACTGGGTGCCCATGGGGGGCCGGCACCCTTCCCCAAGTCCTCCGGCAAGCCCTCGAGGGACATGTGCTTTCTTTCCCACTCTGTGTGTACGAGAGCCCGAGGGACTTGGCGGGGGGTGGTGGGCGGGCACCGTTGTCTCCTCAAACGTCCCATGTCACAGGAACGGGGTCCTGGGGCGCGCCTGCCCTGCCTGCCTCCCACCCAGGTAACACACGGGTGGTGCTGTGTTCCCTACAGACGGAGAAACTGAGGCTCAGAGCCGGGAAGGGGCAGATCTGAGCTCTTCCTCGCTGCAGACAGTCCGAGGGAGTTATCCAAGGTCAGCAGAGCCGTCACGGCAAGCGGCTCAGCAACAGTGTTTTGGCTTCTGGTCGTCACGACACGCCGCGAGGGGAGGGCAAGCGCGGGGGCGGCGGGGGCTGCCGGGGCCTCTTTAATTCATGAGTTACTGGCAGAAGCACAATCTCGAGGGAAGATTGATGACCGGCTGCAGGTATTGGTGGGTGGATTCATAAAGCTGTCGGCAGCCAGCCGTAAATCAGATGAATATTCAAGATTCTGCCTCGGGAGCAATTCTCCTGCGCTGGCAATAACGAGACGGAGTCGGCGCAGGAAGCCGAGCGCGGCGGCCTCAGGAGCCCCCGGGCCCTGGAACCGGGCTGCTTTTCTTGGAAAACTTGGGCAGCTCCAAAGGGAGAGGAGAGGAGACAGGGTCGTGGACCCCGCTCCCCCCTGCAGACCCCATTCTAAAGATACTTTTTATGTAGGCAGAACTGACATGCAGTAACCCACACAGGTCCTACGTGGAAAGTGGGATGAGTTTGGACGCCTCTGTGTCACTCCCCAGATCAAGATCTAGAACATTCCATCACCACCCAGAGAGTTCCCTGGGCCCTTCTCTGGGGAGCCCCGCCTCCCCGGCCCCCGCCACACGGGTCTTGCTGTCACTAAAAGCAGTTGTGCCTTCCCCATGAGAGACCGAGTCTCTGAGAGACATGGGTTCAGTGTGGGGCCCTGTGGTCCCCACTGGGAGTGTCGCCGCCTTTGGCTGAGCCATTTCCCCCGGCGTGACCTCCTGCTCTGTGTCCAGTTCCGTCCAGTCGGGATGGGGCCATGGCAAATGCCCAGGCTGGTCTTCCTGGGTGTGTCTCATTCCCACGTCGGGGACCGATGGATCTGAGGGCAGTGGGGGCCCCTTCCCGAACCCTCCCGTGGCTGCCACGGCACTCAGGGGACAAGGCAGACCTCTCCTGTGCGTAGCCACAGGCCCTATGGGACCCCCCGCCCCAGCTGCCGCTGCCCTCATTGCAGGCCACGGTCCTGCCTGCTGGCTGGGGTCAGGCCTCACCCCAAGGCCTTTGCATCGGCTTTGGACTCTCCCTGGAGGTGGTCGAGATGAGGGACCTCACTTGGAGAAGTCAGTGCTTTCTGCTCCCTCCCCCCTGTGTCTTCTGTAGCTGCCCACACTGGGGTCCTGCAGGCCCATGCGCAGGAGACCGGAGGACGCAAAGGCTGCAGCAAGGTGCCCCCCGCCCCTCCTCTGTCCCACTGGCCTATAGGGGTGCGTCCCACGGGAGGAGTTGCAGCTGCCTTTGGCAGTGGGGAGTTTGCTTGCTTGGGGCAGGTGCTGGCTGTGGTGACCTCAGGTGGTCCCATCAGGGCCTCACCCTGCAGACCAGGACACTGAGGCTGCTGGAACACTCCGGGCCCCTCAGTCTCTGGCCGGGGGGACCCACCTCTCCCAGGGGGTCGGGGGAAGCCCTGAGTGGTCGGACGTCTCCCCTGGTCAGGGGGCGCTGCTCTGGGCTCCCTGCCTCCTGGGGTCCACACCCTCCCTGCAGGGCTGTTTCCTGGGAGAGGTGGATGTTCCCACCCTTGCCCCCCACTCCTACAATGGGCATTCTCTCCTAAATCCTTTGTTCTGAGGGACAGGGAACTTTAGAATTTAATATGTGAGTGACCGCTTCATCCCTGGGTCCCATGTGTCTGGGGTCCCCTCTCCATCCCGGGACAAGGCTGGACTTCAAGACTCTTCCACGTCCCTGAAGTCAGAACCCCCGGGGGTGAGGAAGCCCAAACAACCTCTGTGCAAAGGACCTGCACCCCTCTGCACCCCCTCGTGGGGGCGCTATTGCCAGAGGACACATCCCCCACTGCCCCTGCCTTTGTCCCAGGGCTGCGAGGACCAACAGCAGCCCCAGGTCTGGGAGCAGGGGAATTCTCCCGGGTGATCACCCAGCCGGACCTGCCAGCCACCTGGATTTCTTCTTGTGAATATTGGTGCACCCACCAAGCCCCCAAATCGACACCCCAAAAGGCAGGCGCCCTGGCTATCCCCCTGTGGAGTGAAAAGTTTCTTGCCCTAGACTTCCAGAGTCCGAGGAAGAGCCTTAGCAACCCAGGCACGTCAGCGGGCAGACAAGTGCGTCATGGAAAACTTGGAGGCTGGGTACTGGACTGCCTCTGCAGCACAGCCAAGTCCCCAAACGCCTGGAAAACAACATAATGTATTCCTGTCTGCAGCTCTGAGTGAAAGCTCATTTCGCGTCTGTGTCTCCATTTCCTGAGGATTAATAAGTGTGGAGGGGGACTTGGGCTTCATGCCCAATATTTATTTAGTCAATATACACATCAATTTAGCAAATTAGAGTTCGCAAGCCATTTCTAAGCAATGCTGTAAAAATAATAGCTGTACTTTAAACTTGTAATGGATTTTGGTGTGGGGGTGGCACCTACGTGCCTGGCACTTTATGAGCATAAAGTTTAGTTCTCCTTGAAGTTCACTGAACGTCTGAGTCATCGTGGGTGTTTGGGAAGACAGCAGACAACTCAGTCCTGTCATCTGGGGGCATGGGAGGGGTCTGGGGCGGGGTCCTGAAAAGCATTTGCAGAGGTTGAAGGGCGGGGGCTCTGGGGCAGGTGACCCTGCATTTAGAGTAGGACCCTGACCCCTCTGGCTGTGTGGGGGTCCAGGGCCCAGCTGGGGCCCGCTGCCCTTCGGGGCCGGGTGTCTCTGCTGCGGGGGCTGCTCTGAGTGCTACTGAAAGCTGTTTCCAGCAGCATCCCTGGCCACCACGCACCAGATGCCACGAACTGCGGACCCCTCCCCAAGTGTGCCAACGAGAAATGTCTCCCGACATTGACACGGGGGCCTTGGTGTGGGGTGGGGGCCAGATCGTCCCTCCCTTGGGAACCACGGACGTGGAGCAAGTGCTCAGTCCCCCTGAGCCTCAGCTGCCTCGTGGAGACCCTGTTCTGTGAGCAGTCCCCCCACCCGCCAAACACCAAACACCACCCACAGAGACAGTGGCAACAGCTCAGACCTCATTGGTGAGAAAATGGGCTCGGTGGGGAACAGGGACTGGCCCCGGGGGCCGGGGGCCGGGGCCAGCGGAGGCCATGCTAGGGGGTGCAAGCCACATCCTGGTTCTTGGAAAGATCAATGGCTTCTTCTCACCCCTCAGGCCTCTGTCCAAATGTCACCTCCTGAGAAAGGCCCCCTCCGTCTGCCTGGTCTGGGGGGGCGGTTAACCCTCTCCCCACGGCTCTTTTCGCCACTGTGGTGCTCTTTCCAGGGCTGAGCCCAATGGGCACCGAGCCCATGCGCATGTTGTCCCGTTCCTGTCTGTCTCCCCCACTGGAAGGCGGGCCCGCTCAGTCGTCAATCGGGGCTTTCTCCATCTTGTCCCCTGCGTGTCACCAGTGGCTGGCACAGAGCAGATGAACTAAAGAATAACAGCACTTCCCACTGACCCACACCATTCATTCTCCCCATATTCTTTAGCAATGAGGCCTCTGATTTTTATCTGCTGGGCACATGGAAATGGACCAAGTGCTGGCTGATGAGACGTGAGTGGAAGTCTTGTGTGTGGCATTTACAGGGAGAAAGCAAACTCTTCCTTACCCTGATCTCTTTTCTGATGTCTGGATTGGGGACACGATGGCTGGAGCACAAGCAGCCACTTTGGGCTATGAGGTAGAAGCTCTGCGTTGAAGATGGAGGGGCAACAAAGTAGAAGGGACCTGGGCTCTGGTGACTTCTGTTCTCTGTTCTATGCACCACACTGAGGTTAGCCAATGCTCAGGCTTCTGGGAGTCCCCGGGGTGGAGGAAGAAGCCGACACTGTTCTGTCCAGGCGGTTTCCAGATCAAGTGGTTCCATGAGGCCCTTCAGTTAGAAGGAGTTCTCACCTATACTGTTGAGGTGAATTCCTCCAGCTCCCAAGGTCTGAGGGCTACTAGTGGCCCCAGGAGGGAGGCAAAGCACTGAGGGTCAGGAGAAGGGCACAGCGAGGGCTGGGGTTCGAGCTCGGGAGCCAGAGTTCTTAGATGACATTGCTGCTTCTGTGACCTTCAGCCAAGTACTTTTAGCCATTCATTCATTCATTCATTCATTCAATGAATACCACTCTATGCTTGCTAGAGCTGGGGACCAGAGGATGACACCACAGCTTCTGGAATCCTCGGGTGAAACAGGCTCATTGGGAGGGACAGACCGTGAACCAGTCAATGGGGAAACAGAAGATTTCCAACTTGACGCGCCTGGCTGAGAGTGCATGGGAGTGGGCTGGCTGGAGATGGGGAGACAGGAACGTGCTCTCTGAGCAGGGAGTGAGGCCCGCAGAGGGGTGGGAAGGGCTCGGGGGCAGAGGGAACAGCCAGTGCGAAGAGGAACGGGAGGACAGCCAGAAGTCTGGGAGGGGAGGGCTAGCCCTGAAGGCCATTTGGTTTATAAGGGGAGCAGGAGGGACACACATCTGCCCTGATTTGCTCCTGTGGCTGATATTTTCGGCTGCTACTCTTGCACCCTTGGCGTTCTCTGTGGTGCCCAGCCAACTCCCATGACCTCGGGGGTGTGAGGGGTTCCTTGGATCCCCCAGAGCTGCTCTTCGCCCCTGTGTGCAGGCTGTTCACACCCCACAGCCCCACGGGGGGTGGGGGGGCAGGCCTCTGCCCATGGCTGTCCGGGGTAGTGGATAAACACCTCAGCACCCTCCCCTCTGGCCGGAGTGACCTCAAGGCCGTGGGTGGTTACCCCACACTGGCTGCCAGAGCTCCAGCTGCCCACAAGGGTCACCTGCCTGCCCATCCCGGCCCCCTACCCAACCGCCCCCAGCACTGACTGGGTCATTTATACCCCATCCCAGCTCCTGGGAGAACCCCACCTGAAACAGAGTGTCGGTTCATTTAATCCTCGCAAGAACCCTGGGAAGGACACACCGTTCTTGCTCCTGTTTCACAGAGAAGTTAAGTCCCTTGGTGCAGGACACACAGGAGGTGGCAGAGCCAGGACTTGGACCCAAACAGCCCGGTCCCCGAGCCTGCGTTAGCACCCTGCCCCGCGGTGCGGTTGATGTCCAGGTCTGGCTCCGGTTTGAAGGCAGCGCGGGCGCGGTGTGGACCAGCGTGCACCCACCCCGGTCCCTCGCGGCGGCAGCAGCGGTGCCCAGGGACTCAGTACCAAAGCTGAGTCTGGGTCCTCACTCTGGACTTGCTGAATCCAAAACTCTGGGTGGGGCCCGGGATCTGCCCCCAGGGGGCCCCTCTGAGAGCCACCGGTGTACGTGAGTGGCTGGCTTTAAAAGGTTCCCTGTGGCTGCCACACCGGGGCGGGGCAGGGCAGGGGCAGCAGAGTGGGTCCCCTTCCCGGGGGGAGGGGCTTCAGAGGGGAGAGGGGGGCTGTGGGGGTGGAAAGCAGGTATCAGATTCAAGTCTGGGGCCTGAACTTCTAGACTCAGAGCTGGATGGGGTAATGGTGGTGAGGCCCAGGGGAACCAAAGATGACCCCTTGGTTTGGTTGGCAGCTTCAGCCAGCAAGTGGGTATAGATCCGGTGTGAGGGCGAAGCCAGGGGGTGGGGTGGGGTCGGGATCCCCCTGAAGATGAGGGGCTGGCGCACGTCTGATGGAGCTGCCATCTTGCAACCAACCTTTCACCTTTAAAAGCAAGACACTCCCTGGGGGGCTGGCTACCTCACAGGACACAGCTAAATTGTGCAACCTTGCCGGCGGGGTGGGGGGGAGGTGGTACACAGGAAGAGGTGGGGGTCACAGGCTGTGCTGATGGTGGCGCTCAGGCTCCGAAGTCCAGCCCCATGGGCTGTGACGGGCGCAGGGATCCTGGTGTCGGGGGCTCCACCCAGAGACACCAGATTTCCAGCCCCCTGGTCTGAGACCCAGCAGGGAGGGCCAGGCGGGGGCGGGGGCGGGGCTGCCCACACCCCGACTGCGGAAGGGTCTGGGCCCTGCTGTCCCGACTGCAAAGCCCCCAGGGCTCAGGAGAAAGTGGACAGCTGGCTCCACAGTGCCATGCAAAGCTTGAAAACTGTGGCTGTCCGCCTCCCTGCGCTGCCCCCTGGCTGTTGGGAGGACTTGGGGCGGGGTGGGCAGACACCTGCCTGGCACACAGTAGGTCGTGGCCGACCCTGCACGCTGCACCCTGCACGGCCCCCATGCTCAGATAGGGCTGCATTCTGACGGGCCTGGCTCTGGGACGGGAGCTGCAGCTCAGAGGCGCTCTGTCCAGGGAGGACGTCTGAGCAGAGAAGCCCCCTCCCTAAGTCCCTAGCCCCCTGGGCTCCCAGCTTGTGAGCCAGCAGCCCTCCACCCAGAAATACCTCCAGCTTCAAAACCAGGCGAGGAGCAAGGAAAGAACAGCAGTGCCTCCTGGCTCTGGGGCAAAACTTGAGCCCCAGGCCCTGCCTGCCCTGGGTGCTGCCCAGCTTTGCGGAGTTTTGCTGATCTTGCAGGTGTTGCAGCGGTGTGTGGGGGGGTGCGGCCGGTGGTCCATCCGGGGTCTGCTGTCCTTGCCTGCCCTGCTCAGGCAGGACTTTGCAGACCTTGCTTTTCTTGACTAGAGTCTTGAGCGGGGACGGCGGGGGGGTGGAGGGCACAGCCTGGACGGGGCAGGCGGGGCGGGGGGTGCGGTGGGCCGCCCCCAGCTGATCCAAAACCAGCATTCCAGGAAGAGATCCAGCCTGGGCCACTCATTAATCATTGCCTGCGATCGGGCCACGGCTCCAGGCCACGGGGCTCGGTCCCGCTGGGGCTCGGTCCAGCGGGCAGGCCAGACTGGCAGTGACCATTGCAGTGGGTGTGTTTTGTGACCTGCCCGAGGCAAGGGGAGGTGAGGGGTCAGCTCACGGGGCAGGGGTCAGCACTTCCTCACGCCCCTTCCTGGCCGCGGCGGATGTGGGAGGAGAGGCGATGTGCCCAGAAGCCCTGAAGCTGGGCAGCCCCTGAGATCCCCGAGCCTCTGGAAGGAGGTCCGGGGCCTCCTTGGTGCCCTGGGAACCGCCGCTGGTTCACGAAACATCCGCAGAGCACCTGGCAGCGTGGGGCACATGGAGGGGGGGGCCCTGAGTGGGGATTGGAGGGAGTGTGTCTACGAGGACTGGGCGGGGAGTCGGACTTGCCCCCATCACTCTGTCCTGGAGACACCCACGCCCTTGTTACCCAGGCTCACATCCTCCCAGCACCGCTGTCTCCAACAGAAACTACAGAGCAGCTGGAGGCCAGTTGCAGGGCCACACACAGCCACCAGACGGTGCCTCTGGGGGAGCCAGGACTCTGTAGCACGGGCCTCCTGCCTGGAGCAGGGCCGAGGCCGGCAGCCACAAAAGCAGTGGGAAGGGCGCCCATGGTGGGGAATGGCATCATGCAGGGGCTCAGAGGCCAGGGCAGGGCTGAGGGTGCCCGGACCCAGATGCGGCAGTCCTGTCGGGCCTGCAGAGCCGGGCAGGAGGCAGGGAGATGAGGTGGGGCTGGAGAAGGCTGGGGCCAGCTGGCCTGAAAGCTAAGTTCGTGGGACAATGACTCCCCATCACCAAGGGTCGCGGCGGGGGAGTGTGGCAGGACAGGAGCGGTATCTCCCAGTCCGCTGGGTGCTGAGTGGAGAATGGACTGGGAGGCAAGAGGGGAGCTCAGTGGGGAGGCTGCCACTGTGTCTGGAGGAAGAAAGTGGTGGTCAGAGAGGGCGGCTTTGAGGGGGAGGCAGCGGGGGGTTAGTGGGAGTCAGCGTGAAAGAGGGAGTGTTGTCGGGAGACCCCTCTAGAGAGGTCTGCCTGGGTCCTGGGAAGGCATGTTGTGCAGGGGATGGGGACACCCAGAGCCCCCAGGCTGGGCCCTTCCCTCTTCCTGGGGTACAGAGAAAGGTCAAGACCCCAAAGGCCTGGCTCTCACCCAGGAGAAGGCAGGAAGGGCCCTTCCCCACCCCTCACCGGGGAGGGCAGGCTGGAGGGGGACCGCTGGGCAAAGGGTGGTGGGGGGCACCATAGGGGCGCAGGCACTGAGGCTGGGGTTGACGTTCGGGGCCCGGGGCAGAGTGGAGGTTCAGTCTGGGGCCCTGGTTGTCACCCTCGGCAAGGGTGAGAGGGCCCTGAGGTGGGAGGGCAGCATCCCACCCTCCCAGGCAGAAACCCTTTGGCTGCCGGCGCCGCTCACAGCCAGCCCTTGGCAGTGCCCTTAGATGTCCCCTGTTGGGAGCCAGAATCAGCCAGAAAAATCAATGCATAACCTGGTGACTCTGAGGGGAACATCGGCCACCACGTCAGCACCAGGACAGAGACGTGGGTCTTTGTAAACACCCTGCCCACAGCACACCCCCCCCCCGCTGTCAGTGGGGTTCAAGTCCACACGCTTGCCTCCTTGTGGGGGCGCTTGGCGGCTGGGGCCAAAGGGAAGTGGGTGAGGAGACTATAGGGTTCACGGGGCACCCCGATCTTCCCTGAGATGCAGGTCTGCTGTGATGGCTTCCTGAGGGACCTCAGTGTGGGGAGGAGATAGGACCACCCTGGCCTGGGCACGGGGACAGGAGGGACAGGAGGGACAGGGATGAGTTTAGAGGAAAGAACAGGCCATAAGCTAAGCTCCTCATGTCTGCCCAGGTATGAGGTCGATGCAGACAAGACACCAGGCTCAGAGATGGTGCATGCTTGCCTGCAGCTGCACAGCGCAGGAAAGGGCTTGATCTGCTTAGGCAGCTGTGGGGCTGGGCCCTGCCCTCTGGTCCAGGAGGACGAGGAGGCCTCGAGTCCTGCAAAAAGTCAAGGTCAAGAACTGCTCCTTCCCATTTCTGGACCCCTGAGGAGCAGAACTGAGTCGCCAAGATCAGCCTGGGGAGGGGCTGCCAGATGCTGATTCCTGGGTCACAATGGCCCCACATGGTGGCGCCTCTGGGCTGGGGGCCCTGGTGCTGGTATTCCAGGGCGTTCCCATGGGGTGCTCCCCACTGGCCGAGCCCGGGGGCTGTGCTGACCCTTGAGAACACAGCAAGGGCCTCGGATGGACCCCGAGGGAGTGACAAGGTGGGGGGGGGGTGTTTCTAGGACAGAAAAGATAAATGCTGACTCAGGGAAGGTTCTTCATGAGGGAGCGGGAGGTTGGGCGGGGCCTCAGCAGTGAGAATTCAGTGGCGCCTCCAGGTGGAGGGTGAAGGCCCGGAGGCTGGAATGGGGTGCTCCCGGACCGGAGTGGTCAGGCCTCTGGGAGCCACTGAGGGCGGGAAGACAGGTGGGTGGGGCCAAATCTTGAAAGGCCCTGAATGACAGGCTCACTGTCCAAGTTTCCAGCCCCCACTGGGCATCAGTCACAGGCAGGAGTGAGTTCACTTGCTCATTCCTTCATTCATTCATGAAATATATACATCTCTTCCCTACTGTGGGCCTTAGGTTGCCCTGGATACTGAGCAGAAACCGACCGGCAGACCGCCATCCTGGCTTTGCAGAGTGGCATCTGGGAAGAGGCTCTGATGACAAGAATGAGGAAATAAAGGGAGGGCAGATGGCCCTGGTGCTCAGGAGGGAAATAGCTCGCAGATGTGGCACAGAGAACCTGGGAGACAGGGAAGGTCTCCCTGAGGAAGGGGACATTGGAAATGAGACCTGGAAGACGAGTCAGCCTGAGGAGTCAGAGCAAGAACGGGAGGCAGAGGACATGTGTGTGCAAATGGCCTGGGGCAGGGAGACATGAATACATCCCAGGTTGGTAAGGCTGGGGCTGGGGAGGGAGACAGAAGGGGGTCAGGAGGTGACGGTCAAGGGGCCGGAGGGGTCAGACCAGTCCTCCGCACCAAGTCAGGGACAACTGAGCAGCGAGCTACCCACGTGGGGTTTCCAGCTGGGAAGAGTCTGATGCAATGTACACAAAATGCAGATTCCCAGGCCACGCCTGCTAGACCAAAGATCTGCAGGGCCGCGGCCCGGGACTCTTCCTGGGTGCATTCGCAGGTGTTTGGGACTTTGCCGCACAACCGGATGTGACCTTGTAGGAGGGGGTGGTGAGCAGGGGAGACAAAAAGGGAAAAATCAGATGGACAGAGGCAGAGAGAACCAGGCAGCCAGAGGCAAAAGCTGCCGGCCTTAGGGAAAAGCCCCGGGAGGAGGGACAGGCAGCAGTCCCCCAGGAATGGGACATCAGAGACGGCTGGACCCTGAAAGCCCCTGCAGAGATTGGAGGCAGAAACAACCAGAGGTCACTTGGAGGACACATACCTGTGGGCGGAGTGGGGTGATACATAGCGTACAGTGGGGTCACCCTGCTTTCATAGGAACTGCCAAGTTGGGGGTCCACAGAAATGGGGTGGGAATAGGGGGGCCTTAGAGTCCAAGACCCAGTTTTGGAAAGAACCCCAGGAACCATCCCAGGGTTCCTGGGCCGAGTTCAGCTCAGTGGGGAGGCAGAGACCTGCCTGACCCATGTCCTGCAGCCCTGCTAAACACCTCGCCTCAGGCTCTTTACAAAAAAAGATCAGGGGCGCCACCTGGTGGTCAAAGCGACGTCCAGGGCGCAGGAGGAGTGCCCCACCAGTCACCTCTGTTCTGTAGGTGTTTGTAGCTCCCCGATTCATATACGTGCCCTGCAGGAGAAGGAAAGGGCCCAGGGAGAGCAGAGCGGAAGGAAACCGACCCCTGGAATTCCTCGGCTGGAGCAGCGTTTCTTCCCAGGTGCACTGCCTTCCGCCTAGACTTCCACCACATGGCGGGCATCTCGCCATCCGACGAAAAGGGAGCCGTGTCCCACAGAGAGTCCCGTGACCTGCTGGGGTTGTCCCTGCGCAGCCTCGGTGGCAGCTGTCTCCCTGTGTCGGCGAATATTCTTCGCCGACGCAATCTGAGAAGCATTTCGGGTGTGCCCAGGGGCTGGCTCAGCACCGCAGATTTATGGGAGCAAAGTGAGTTTTTCAGAGTGCTTCGTTTATGTTTTCACTTCCCTGGAGGAAGACACGCTTTGAAGCCTTCAGCCCTGTGACCGGAAGGGGTGTAGGTAAAGCCACACTAGGAGGCCACCGCGGTCCCCCAGGGCACGCCTGAGAGTGCCCCTGACCCGCCGCAGACTTGGAGTTGGAGGGTCCTGGGGGCCCACAAGGGACACACAGGGGCTGGAGCAGGCAGCCCCTCTGGCCCCAGCGGGAGGAGGCCACGCCCGGCTGCACAGCCACGGTGGTGCCCCGTGTGTGAGGTGGTGGGAAGGGGAGGCCCCGTTAGGGGGTCTGCTTATGTCCGTCCCCCGGCACTGAGCTGTGTGTGCATTGGGGGGTTGGGGGCTGAGGTACGTGGTAACGGGTCACGGAGGGGGTGTCACAACCCACAGACTGACTGTGTGGCAGCCCCTGCCCAGCAGGCCTGGACCGGGGCGACCTGGGGGCACTGAGGCTCCTGACGCCATCCTCCCTGAGCTGATTGTCAGACCAAACGTCGGGGCCCTCTCGGGAGTCAGAGGAGGGAGAAGGGGCCTGGGAGGGTAGGACGCAGGGGGCGGGATGCCTTCTCAGATGGGGTGGGTGTGCTGGGGGCACAGTTAGCCGAGGTGCTGATGCAGGGACTCTTGGGAGCAGGCACGGGCCTGTTTCAGCCTGCGAACCAGCTTGAGGGGGAGGAACAAGGAGCCCGTTTGGCACACGTGGAAACCGAGGCAGAGACAGACTAGGCGTCTGCCCACATCAGGATAGGTGGGCTGACTGTGCTCGGCTGGGGTTGTCACCCTTCGGGTCCTGTGACACTCATTGGCGGGGACCCTACTCCCACCTCCTCACCTCCCAGACCAGAGGTGTTTCCCACACAGACGGGCCTTCCATGAGCACCCTCTTTGTTCCCTGGGTCTAATCCTGGCTGTGTGACCTTGGGCAAGCAGCTTAACCTCTCTGTGCCTCAGGATTGTCAGCATGTGAAATGAGGTGAGAATCCATTTCTTTACAGACAGGATGGGAGGGTTAAGTGAGGGGGAACAAAAAGTCCCATAAATGTCAGCCCCTCCCGGGGCTCAGGGCTGCGACGACGATGCTGCACAAAGGCTTCAGGTGAGGTCCTCGGGGCTCCTGCAGGAGCTGCTCTGGGGACTTCTGGGGGTCGCAGCTTGCAGGCGCATTCCCCACCAGGGAAGAAAATCAGCCCTTGCAGAGCATTGGGTTTCTGACTTTGGGGTGCTGGTATCAGGGGGGCCCCTTGGGGTAGGCAGTGCAGGAACTTAACCTGGCATCTGTGGTCAGGCTTAGGGTTCTGTGCACCCCCCAAACCCATAGGAGAAATGTCGTGTCTCTGGCCATTTTGGGGGGAAACCCTGGAATTTCACAAACTTGGCCAGTGCTGCTTCCGGACAGCAGCCAGGCAGCCTATGGCCAGCAGAGGGCGCTCGGCCCAAGGCTGTGAAAGGCTGGGAGCTGGCTCAGCGGCTGGCTGGGCAGGAAGACGCCAGCTGTCACTTGGCCAGGACCTGGCTGGGCCTCCCCCTAGATGCCCTCTCCTACTACAGAGGCTGCTGGGGTCGTGACCACATGGTGGTCTATTTGTGCCCTGGGTGTGCCCAGCCGGGGACTCTTTGGGATAACGGGGAGCTTTTAAAACGACCCCTGCCCAGGCCCCATCCTCAGAGACTGTCCTCAGTTGGTCTAGGGTGGGTCTGGACAGATGTCCCCAGGGCTGAGACTCACTGTTTGGGAACCCCTTTGACCCTCCCGATGACCTCTGGGGAGGCGCTGTCCTCGTTTGTACCCATTTTACAGACAGACGCTGAGGCTCAGAGGAGACAAGACTTGCCCAAGGTCACACTCAGGGGAGCCCCAGGGCAGGGATGCCGAGCCTGTGCACTCTCCTACCTTCACGATATTCACAGTGACAGCGTCACTTCAGCACTGCTGGTGTCCTGGGCTTGAGGGTTTTCCGGGATCGGGGCTGGCTCTCCCACCTCGCAGACTGTTAGGCTGGATGATGCCCACCCCCCGCCCCCCCCCCGCAAGGAGACCCACACCCTGACCCCCTGAGGCTATGCATACAGCACCTTGAAGGGAGAAACTGGCTTTGCAGGTGTGACCAAGCGTTTTGAGAGGAGTGGGGTATTGCGGGTTGGCGGGATGAACCCCAAACAATCACGAAGGTCCTTCTAAGAGGCGAAGAGGAAGGAGGGAAAAAGGGAGAGATGGAGGATGGAGGATGGGAAGCCGCTGGGCTGGAGGGGAGAGGAGGAAGGGCCCCAGCTGAGGCAGCTCCGGAAGTGGGCCTGCCGGGCATTGGATTCTGCCCTGGAGCCTCCGGGAGGAGCCGGTTCAGCCAGCACCTGGACTTCTACCCAGTGACGCCCAGGCCGGGATGCGTCACCTCCCCACTGTGAGATAATAAGACTGTGCTGTTGACACCTCTTCCTATCTGCCCTGGGAAACTACCCCCTTCCCCTTCCTGCACCCATCTGCCCCTGACAATCGGCAGTGTCTCCTGACTTGTCACATGTTCCCTGGCGGGGCAGGGTGTGGGTACAATGGGCCTTGGAGGGGAACCACAGAACTAAAGTTATCCTTTACTGAGTTTTTCCCACGTGTGGCCCCACTGGCTGCCTCTCCCACAATCTCATGTAACCCTCTGAAAACCCGCCCAGAGTGGGCTGGACTGCCTCCCAGCCCAGCCCGTTCTGCAGTGGAAGGCGCAGGGCCGGGAAGTGGGCAGCAGGGGTGGGAGCACGCAGACAGGGAGGGCAGAACCGGGATCCACCCCCAGGACCTCACGGTCTCTGTTCCAGACCCACATGGGCGCACCCCACCCTTCCCACGGGTGGCTGGGCCCGGGGCCGCTGTCCCTGGCCCCAGCACTCCCGGCTTGGAGGCCTTTTCCTGGCTGGGCTGCTTCTCCACCAGCCGGTGGAGACTCAGCTGATGGTGGCAAAGGCCAAAGGTTCCTGGGTGAGGATGGGGCAGGAAATCAGAGAGTCACAAAAAGTGGGGTGGGGCGGTGAGAACCAGGCTGGTGGTCGAATCCCTAACAGCTTCTTCAGCAGCACGGTCAATAGCACTGGCTAAGAAGCCCGGTGGTCTGGCTTCAAATCCTGTCTTTGTCCTTCGGGTCTAACCTCCCCAAGCCTCAGTTTACCTGTCCGGGCGATGGGCTCCTTGAGGATCAGCCGCACCTGCACCTCTAGGTTAGTTGCTCGGGAACCCCTATTTCCCAGGGCCTCTGCAGGAGGAGCAGTCACAGAATACAAATGCTGGTCTAGCCGGCCCCTCATTTCCACCTCCACCTCCACTGGGTAGGTGGGATTCTGTTTGCCTCCACTGGGTGGGAGATGGGAGTGTGCCTCTGGGTGACGGGTTTATGATCAGGGCTGGAAAAATCTGATTCAGGATCTGGAAGGCTCAGCCCCCATCATGGGCTTCCCTTATCTTCATGGTCAAGTCATTTAGCCCCCCTTGGCCTCAGTATACTCACCTGCTTAAGGGGACAATGACAGGGTGCTTAGAAAGTGCTGGGTGCTCAGCAGGTCTTCGTGAGTCTAAGCTCCCCGGACGTCAGGGGTGGACCTGGATTTGCTACAGCAAATGACTTATCACCAAAACCAACGGAAGACAATGAATCCTGGGGTGGGTCAGAAGCTACTCTTGTCTCAGGTGAGGATGTAAGGTCTGGAGCCATGGCAGCCTCTTTGTCACCACCAGAGCAGAACTCCTCAGTGTGAGAAAGTCTCCATGTAAGAAATCTGAGTCTGTGGGAGGCCACGCCAAGCCACCGTGGGACGACTGGCCACATGGGTGGAGGTGCTGAAAGAGGCCTTACCTGAAGTCGGTTCGTTTCCAAGAGTCAATACACACACACACACACATACACACACAGTTTGTTTTAGAAGCAAAAACTTCAACAGATCTGCACTATGTCCACCTACACTTCTTCGCAAATTCATGAATCTACACTTTAAAATCTCAATTTGATTTTTCCACTTGAAATTTCATCCCCACGTTCACCCGGCCTCTCACTCCAGGTCAGCCCGACTGACTGACTGATTTTCTGTGCAGCCTCAGGCTCCGGCTCCCCTCCTTCCCCTATGCTTTGCCCTGTGGACGTCCTCCATGTGCCCCTGCTGTAGGAGAGAGCGTCCACCTTTCTCTTCCTGAGAAAGGGGCCGTGGGAAGGAAGCCTGTGAGTCATTCCATTGGAGAAGGGTCCTCATCGATTCTCGCTCAATGAGGATGCCAAAGGGATCAGCAAAGCCAGGGAGAAGGCATTTCCCCGGGGACCTGAAGGCTTTCCTTCCCCCGCCACGTTGCGATGGTGCCATTGTGTCGTTTGAACGGTGGCCACATGGTTTTTGGTGCACGGTCCTTCTTGTTTAATCCCCAAAGGCTTTGCAGCATCTTCTCTTTGTCCCTAGCTTTCCAAAATTTCCTTATTACGGGTGCCTTGGCCGAGGCTTTGCAGTCACTGTGCCAAGTATGACGGGGTTCCATCTAGAAACTGACTGTCTTTCCGTGGGGGACTTTTTTTGTTTGTTTGGTTTTTTTTTTAATAATTCATACCTCCTACTGTACCCATACTCTCCCTTACGAGATATAGGTCTCGCTCAATTAATCCTGTAGATTTCTCACTTCTCTTATTGTCCATTTTACAAACAAATCTTCGTCTACTATCTGGGAAGTTTTTCTTGTTGTCTTCCAACTCTTCTATTGTTTTTATTTTTAGTTTTGGCTTTCATACCTAAAATGTCAAGGGGCTTCTCCTCATTCCCCTAAACTTCCTTTTTTTGAGCAAACCGTTCCTGCTTCCTGGTTGTGACAGCCTTCCTCCCTTGGAGGCTGTTAATAAGGGAGCTTTGACGTTTTCTTCCATCTCTGGCATTTTTCTCTAGTTCCTCACAATTCCTGTCTTTTTTTTTTTGTCTGACCTTCAAGTTGGAAGCTTTTTTCAAATATCTTGTGAAAATTTCTTTTAAAATAAAATCCAGTCTGAGTAGCATTTTTCTATAATTACAGGCTACTAATGACCCCATGCCTGCCCCCCATGCACGCCCCCCAGTGACACGGGGTAGACCGGACCAGCCGTACCCGTGGGTGCCGTGACTCGGTGCGTGTGCCGTGACACGCGGGGAAAGCAATACCGGGGCCACGTGGCTGATTCCTCCCAATCCCAGGAAAAAGCCCTTTGGCTTGTTCAGCCAGGGTTTTTATCAGGGGCATTAGCAATTCAACAGGGGTAGGATTACTCATTAGCAAGGCATTGGGATGTAGATTCAGGTCTGGTGGCAGACACGACCAGGTGAAAGAGATCAGCAAGCTAGAATTTTTTAAGATACACCTTTGCCAAATTAATTCCCATCCCACAGACATGAACCACACTTGCTCACACAGGAGTCACACGGAGCTGTGCTCAAAACGTGTAGATTCTCAGGACTGTGTGTTTACACACGTGTGGAAATCACTGCCACACCCCAGTGTAAAGCTGCCTGTGCCCACTGACTGCACCTTGTCCCCCCAACACTGTGAAAGAGGCCGAAGAGGCACAGGTGCACAGAGGGACTGAGTGACCGGGCGTGGCCACAGCATGCGGAGTGACTCGACTCCACACTGTCCCTCAGATGAGGTGCTTTCTCTTTCCTTCAACAAGAAAAGCCCGGCTGACCTTGGAGGATCCTGGGAACACAGGCCCACGCCCCATCCTGGAGGGGACACCTGACATTTGCCCGCTCAGCACCCTTCCTTCTCCTTCCTGGGGAACAGGCAGGTGGATGACCTCACTTCCCCCACCATAGCAGTCAATCAGAGGACTCTCCCCGATTGGTTCCAGGATCAGCATGTGACCCATGCTCAACCAATCGGAATGCTCCCTGGGACATTTCTCCTGCAGTGTTTGAAGTATTCTCTTTCTGCTTGGTTGCTAAGTCGGCAGGCCATAGCTTTTGGTGACTGGTGGCCACAGAGAGAGTCAGAGAGATGGAGAGAAAGGGGCCTAAAGATAATGCATGAGCCAAGGATCCAGCCAAATCAAGGGATACCCGGATCAAGTGAGGTATCCCTTGGTTTTCCAATTGCATGAGAGAATAGAGTCCCTTTTCTAAGCCTGGGTGAGCTAAGTTTCAGCCACTTGCAGCCCAAACGCTCGTGAATTACTCCCTAGACTCTTTTTCTCTCTCTCAGTCTCTCATGTCTCATGTCTCCTCCACAGGTGAGGAGTCCTGTCTGCACTCACCTGAGACCCGTGGGGAAGCCAGGATGAGGACATAGTAGGGCCTTTGTGAGCAGGTCATGGTGGTTTGGGAAAATCACTTCTGTGGGGGTTCAGCCTGGGCCCTGCGGGCTGCCTGAGCACCCATCCATCAGCCCACCTCCGCTTGGCACCCCAAGGGTACTAGGGGTCGCCCTGTCATTCTGCTCTCAGACCCAGCATTGGCCCGGCCCACGGGGTGATGCACGCCGGCCGCAGGTCAGGAGGCAAGAAGGTCAGCAGCGACGTTTATGGGACATGATCCACGGTACAATGCAGGGGCTCGCAGGCTCCGCCGGCTCCCGCCCACCTCTGTCGGAGGGTGTCCACCCTCGGGCCCTTTATCCTGGCCCCACCTCCCCCAGGACCCCGTGCTGGGTCAGTCCACCGAGGGGCCGTCTTCTGTGGCTTCTGAGTCCCTGCTTTCAAGAGTCATAGCTTCCAGGTGGGCAGTGACGGTGGCCATGTCGGGGTCAGCCTGACGACCCTCGTGAGGGACCTTGTCTCCGGACTCTGCGGCTTCGGACCGAGGAGCTGGGGAAGAGGCAGTGCGGGAGAGGTGCGTGAGCCACCTGGTCTCCGATAACCCTGGTGATGTGGTTCACTGGGGACCCAGGCCGCTGTCCCCCGACACAGGTCTGGTCCTGCCTTTCTAACCTGGACCTCCACAGTAGCCCCCTGCTCCTCCGTGCCCCCTTCCCACTCTGTTCTGCCCCCAAATTGTCTTCACGGAGACTCTGAAACTGCACACCACAGCGCGTCACCCCTGCTTCAGACCCTGCACTTCGGATGGGGCCCCAGGGCTTCCCTTTCCCTAGGCTTCCAGGCTCTGAGGGACTCGCCCTCGCTCATCAGTCCTCTCCCTCCTGTGAGCTGAAGAGCTCACCCTGTTCCCACCTCAGGGCCTTTGCACCTGCCTCGCGGCCCCCAGACCTTTGCTGGGCTGGCTCAGGTGCCCCTCCTCCCAGAGCCCCCTCTATTGTCTGGTGAGCCCCCTCTCCTGCCACAGCACTGCCCGCTGTCCCTGGGCTTTATGGTTTTGCCCAGTGCTGGCCTTTCTCTGAGAGGCTGGATTGCTCTGCATGTTGTCCACTCCGGGCTGGACTCTGAGCCCCGCGGGTGGGAACAGTTCTCTGTCTTGCTCGGAACTCTCCCCAGTGAGGGCACGAAGGAACAGCGTCTTTCCCACACGTGAAACAGGGAAGAAAATAGCTACAACATCATTTCTTGGCAAGAATCAGGACTGAGTGACTGAGGGCAGGCAGGTGAGAAGAGAGGAGGGATATCATGTTCTGGAAGGTTCCAAGGCGGGGCAATGGCACAGGCACGTGGCCGGAACAGGCTATTTTTATCATCCTCGTTTTACAGGTGGAGACATGGGCCCGGGGCTCAGGGATGGGTTGGGTCTCGGGCTGCAAAGATCTGACCCTATGCCTTCCAACACCCTCTTTGCTATGGCACTCCACGACGCCAGACTGGGGAGTGGGAGGCGTATGCCTGACTGCTGAATAAATGAATGAATGTGTGAATGAGAGAGAGAGAGAGAGAGAGAGAACTTTCAGAGGCCCCACCACGCCCCAGGCTCACCTTTGTCCTCTGCCAGCTTCCCAGCCAGCTCCCCGGAGTCCTGGCTTCTGTCCTCAGGCCCTGCCCTTCCTCCTGGGCCAGCGGTCCCCAGGCCACTGTGCATCCTGTTGCCATTGCCGATGGTGGTGTCCTCCAGGAAGCAGGACTTCATGAGGACTCTCTGGGTCATGTCCCTGTTCCCCTCCGTCTGAGGTCCAGGCATTCGAATTTCAAATGAAGCTTCCGGGTCAGCGGTGGTGGCAGAGACTGTGAGCCCGAGCATGTGAGCAGCTGGGCAGGGCCCAGAGGCGAACCCCAAGCCTGGCCTTCAAGTCCTCCAAGGCCACCTCGGGCCCCCACCTCCCATGGCACCTCTGCACACACTGTTCAGCTGCCCGCCCGCCCGCCTGGGGCTGCAGGCTCTGCTCCCCCACCCCCACCCCCAGGTCCACCCGCTTGGGTCTCCCCTCCTCCCGCTGCCCAGCTGGACTGGCCCTCCATGCTGTGCCCAGGACCCAACCACCCCCACTCCTCTGCCTCCTGCCCTCCTCCCCTGCTGTGGGCTGCCCAGCAACTCTAGAATGATGCTCCCAACTTTGGTTCAAATCTGCTCAGTCCCCCAGCCCAGTCCCCAGTTGTCCTGCTCCTGCCTGTCCCACCCAAACTTGGAAAAGATGTGTCCACGCTCAGTCTCTCCTCCTCTCACTCCCCACGCTTCCTCTGTCCCCTCAGGGCACCACTGACCCCTTGCTGCTGGACCCCACAGAGCCCCCCCCAACCGTGTCGGCTTCCCCTCTCCTAGAAACTGCGTCCCAGCTTTCCCCTCCCTCTCAGGCCCCTCTGCTGGCTTTCTCCTCCAGCCTGTTCTGGGTTACCAGTGACAGGGAGGACGCAGCCTGGACCCTCTGCTCTCCCTCGACAGTGCTTAGCAGGCACCAGGTACCAAGGCGGCTCCTCTCCTCTGCCCTCCTTAGCTGCCCCTGCAGTCGGCCATCCCCTCCAACTCTGCGGGCCCAGCCCCTGTGGCGGCATGCCCACGGTACAGATGAAAACACTGTGGTTTCCTGAGGGGCGCAGTAGGTCGGGGAGCCCGAGCACTAGCTCTAAAAGCGCCACCGCTCCCCTCTGTGGTACATCCTCTGATGAATGGAAAGGAATTTCCCATCATGCCTCTCTGCCTGCAAATGCGAGCTGAGGTTCCTTCCACCCAGTGAGGAGCCGAATGGGGTAGGTTGGGGCGGGACAGCTGGGTGATCACCTGGGGGGCTGACGGAGAGGCTGTTGACGGAGGGGCTGCGGTCGGGGTGTGTGGCCGGCGCACTGGGGAGCCTCATCTCGTTGCCATGTCCCAGCTGCACCCGTCTGAGGACAGACTTCTCTAAGTGGATGTCCTGGGGTCCCCAGGATCCAGCCAAGGGGTCCTCAGTTGAGGGATCAGCTGGTGCCGGTGGAGGGAGGCAGCGGGGAGCCGTGGAGCCTGGCAGGAAACACAGCAGCATGACCTCTGACCTCTGACCTTCCCAACACCTGCATATGCCAAGTCCTGGCTGGACAGAGGAGACAGGCCTCTGATTTCTTCCTGGGCGCCATTGGACTGGGGGGCCCAGGAGAACAGTTCGTGTGAGGTTCCCTGGGGTCATCCCCTGGTGCCGGGGATGTCACAGGGCACTCGATATACAAACAGTGAGCATACCCTCTGTTTGCTAGTCATTCTCGGCCCCTGAGCCCCTCGGGAGAAAGATCCTTTGGTGTTAACACATTAAGGAGGGCTCAGGCCTCCTCCGAGGCTTTTCCTGTCTCAGTGTTATTTTCATGGTGACCTTCCGGGTTTCTGGCATCAGGTAATGCTATGCAAATTTACCATAGTTTGTCATGTAGAATGCACACTTTTTTGCCCAAATTTTTGAGGGAAAAATAAGGGTGTGCATTGTACACGGGTAGTACTAGTTCCGTATCTGTATAAATGCTTTTAATTCTTTTATTTATGCTTGCGCATTCAAAGTGTAACTCTAGAAAGCAATAATGACATCTGTATGCAAAATAATACTCTGGAATACAATAATCGGTTTTGTTTCTAAGTATAAATATATAAATAATTGAATTAAAAAATGAAAATGAAAGATTTTTTTTTTCTGAAAGTTTGGGCCAAAATCTAGGGTGCATTATACGTGGCAAAATACGGAACTTTAAAATGAATTTGAGTAGAAGGAAAGGGAAAGTATTTAACAACAGGAAGTCAACAAGCAGACATGGCCTGGCCAGAACTGGGCAGGGGGAGGTCAGGGGCAAGGCTGACGTTGGGCAAACGTCGATCTAGATTCTAGAACAAAGTTCCTCATGCCACAGTTGGGAACACGGAGGCCCAGAGAGGAGAGGGGTCTCTTGAGGTCACAAGGAGTGTTCCCACTTTTGAGCTGCTGCGCTCACTGGTGTCCCCCGGGGGGGGACAGAGGGTGGCCCTGTTCCCCTTCACCATGGTGCCTGACAGGACTGTGTTTCAGCAAACCCAGGATGCCACTGCCCTGGCCGGGTGGCTCAGTCGGTTGGAGCATTGTCCTGTACACCCAATGGTCACAGGTTCGATTCCTGGTTAGGGCACAGACAGGAGGCAACTGATTAATGTTTCTTTCTCTCTCTCTCTTTCTAAAATCAATAAACATATCCCCAAGTGAAGATTAAAAAAACACAACTAAGATGCCCCTGGTGAGATGCATTTCAGTATCTGAGATGTTAAAATGTGGGGGGAAACAGTGTGTCTCAGAATAAACCGAGCGCTGAAATGACCCCTCGGGATGTTCTACGGAGGGAGAGTGGACCAAGTTGCTTCTTATGGAAAAATATCGGTCCCATGGAAAATGAGGCAAGAGGTATTGGAATGAAGGGAAATCAGGAGGGGGTTGATCCAGGCACAAAGAAAGACTCCTTTGTTCCCAGCAGGCCATGAAGGTGGGCCTGGGCCATCGGAAAGCCACCCTGTTCCCCTCACCCTTCCAGACAGAGCAGCTGCCCCCAGAGGTGCCTTCTCCTGGCCACTCACTGTTGTCCCCAAGGGTCGTTTGTCTTGCTATGCTGTTCCCATGCCCGATCTGGACGGCTTCAGAGTACTCGATGGAAATGTGGCTGTTCAGTCTATCCTGACTGATCTGGACGGCTTCGGAGCTCTCGATGGAAATGTGGCTGTTCGGTCCATTCTGACAGATCATGTTGATTGGATTTTGCTGGTAAATGATACTGCTGGACTGACTTCTTTCCCTAGAATCTTCTGCAAAATAAAACTTCACTCAATCCCTTTGTCCCTCTCAGCCTGGGGGGCCCCAATGCCAGCTTGTAGCACCAAAGTCCCCTGGAAAGCTCGGAGACACAGATTTCCAGGTGCCCACCCCAGGGGGTGCTGCGTCACCAGCATGTTTGACAAATGCCACCAGCAACTTGGATGACCCTCCCTTGGACATGGTCACGGCAGGTCACCCCTACTTGTGTGTCCTCTGCCACGCAGGAATATTTATGGGACCCCACTGCTCCCCGGCCTTTGCCCCTCTCCCTTCCAGGCAGCCACAAGATGCCCACCAGATGGCCTTCATTTGCCTCACGAGGCATTTTTAAGATTTTGAATTTGTCACCAGTGTTTAAAATCCAGCTGCCGTCACAGGTTATCATCCTGAGGATGCTGAGACCCCGTTGGGGGTCTCCGTGAGCAGGAGCATCCGCCCCACGTGGGCCAGGTGGGCACCCGCCCGGGCTTCACCGACCCCACACACAGGCCCGCATTCCCACCTTTGCGGGCCCCTTCTGCCATTATTAAAATATTTAGAGTACAGGTTATGGCTGCATTGGGATAAAGACATGTAATCTAGGCAAGAGTCATTACGAGCCATGCATTATTATTACAATGTTCATTTTCTCCTTCTGATTTGAAAAGAATTAGAGCATTTCTCAGGCCTGTGGAAGTGCTGTGGGCTCCAGGCCCTGTGCCCGCTGCACCTCATGGATAAGGCGTCCTGGGACTCTGCCCTGCGGATATCTGAGCCCTGCCCAGTCCCTTCCAAGCTGGGCAAAGTGCTTGCAGAAAACTGAGCAAACTAAGGCTGAGCCCTGCACCCAGGGCTGATACAGGGGTGGTTGCCCCACTCCCTCCAGCCCTTTGCCTTCCGCAACTACAGCCTCAGGCCATGCTTCTAGGAAGCCCTCCCTGGTTACTCCCCCCAGCACGCCCCTCCCTCCTGGAACCCCCTCCCTGTGATTGGTCAGCAATACCACTGAACACCTCCAGAAGCTTCTGCGAAGTTCTGAGGATGGAGCAGGTCAAGTGCTTAGTGGGGTGCCCAGCAAGGACCAAGTGCTGGGTGTTAGGGTGTCTCCTCCTCTGCTCTCCCCAGGTGCGGGAAGCAGGTGAGGGCCTACCTGGTTGATAAACTGCCCATGCATTTGAGTTCTGGTCATAGTTCAGCAGGTGCATGTTCCTCAGCGCGTACAGGTCAGGGTTGACTTCTTTTGCTGTCTTCAGCCCCAGGGACTGCGCGATGAACAGGGCCTTTGAGGGCCTGTTGGCTTCCAGAAACCTGTAGATTTCTTCCTCTGGGAGGCAGGATGGCAGGTGGTTAAGGAGGAGACCCCCACCCCCGCCCCGAGTTTGAATCTGCTCCACTGCTTCCTAGCCGTGTGACCCCAGGCAGTCCTACCCCTTCTGCGCCCAGCTCCCTCAACTGTAAAATGTGCAGAACACTAATGCACACTGGGGCAGTCCTGAGGACCAGGGATGGATGGCAGGCGCTCCCCGCGGGGTGTGTGGCCCACGTGGGCGCGCCGTGAACACCCGCTATTGATCAGAGAAATCAGCTTTCCGGCAGTTAGTCTTTCCCTGCGGAGACTGAACGCTGTGGGAGCCCCTCAGTGGGCGGGCCATGGCCCCTGAACCCCTGTAACACCTCAAGAGGCCAAGGAGAGCGTGGGGGTCAGAGGACATGGCCCCCCCAACCCGTCCCGGTCCCGGGATCTGAAAGGAAACAGGTGCTTACGCTGTCTACTGAGCTGACAGCCAGGTTTCCGTGGAACCGCAACTGTGAGTTGCCGGGGCCTCTCTGCTGCAGAAAGAAAGAGGGGTCACATAGGGGTGGGGCGGGGCGGGGCGGAGGAACAGGGGAGGGGACCGGACGCTACCAGACGCAGACAGGCCGCTGGCGTTCCAAACTGGGGTTCTAGAGCTCAGCAGACTCAGCTTCAGGTCCTGCCCTGTCTCTTCCCTGCTGCCTCACTTCCCTGGGGAAGGGGGTCGAACACTGCCCCCTTACCGTCCCGCGAACCCTGGGCACCGCACCGGCCCATGGTAAGCGCCCGACAAATGCCCGCTCCTTAGGGGCATTTGTGGGCTACAGAACTTGAGAAGAGGAGCCAGTGGGATTTAAGTTCGTTCCATCATTATCATCATCATTGTTATCGTCATCACGATTACTTTCTGTTACTAGCATTATAGTTTGCTGAGCACCTACTATGTGCTGGCACTAGGCTGAACCCTTGGCCTCTAATCTTCTCGCAGCTCTACACAGCGGCCCTACTGTCACATCCACTGGCCGGCAAAGGCCATCAGGGCACAGGGAGGGACCCGGATGTCAGCTCCGAGGGGCGGAGCCTGTATTGACACCAGGCCCGGATCTGGCCGGCCTGCTGGGGCCGCATCCCACCCGCCCCCAGGATGGCAGGTTACCACTGCGGGGCAGAGCCAGCTCTGTGGACTCCGGCTCTCCAGTCCCCGGCCCGCCCAACTGCCATGTGGCAGGGTCAGTGAGGGCCACTTGGGACTCCTTCTTCATCTGGTAGAGAACTTGGTTGAGTTTCTTCTTGGGCACTTTGCATTCCTTCACCAGCTGCGCAGTCTTCACCGGGGATCCAGCGTCCCTCAGAACCTGCAGGATCTTCTGCTCAAGGTCTGGGAGAGGAGAGAGGGGTGCAGGGGTGGCAACTGAGTGCCCCACGTGGGAGCCTGGGCTGGAGGCTCAGAGTGGGGGGCAGGGGAGGCCCCAAGAGTAGGGCCTGGGGCAGAGACCTGTGCAGACACCTGCCAATACCTCTGTTCAGAGCGGGGCACGTGGGCTGGTCAGAAATGACCTTGGCCTGAGGAGGCGCCCAGGCCTTTCATGTCTTCCGCCCACTGTGAGTGGCTGGAGGGCAGGTGTCCTCAAAGCAGAGGGGAGTGGAGGGGCAGGGTGGGGAGGGGGAGGGACAGTCGGGCAGAGTCTCCCCCACCCCCATCTCAGGAGGCACCCCACTCTCTTCCCAGCTCCCTCAGTCCTCTGTCCTCCCCTCTGGGACTCAGCATCCCCATCAGTGTGTGCTGCCTTCGTCCAGGCCGGACACCTAGCAGGCATCCAGAAACATCTTTCTCCTGGTGCCCTGGAAATGCCTTTCCTGGTGCTCTCGGGGCCCGTTCCTCCTCTCCTCCAATTCCACCGCCCCCCCCCCCGCAGGGTCCCACACACCCCACCAGCTGCTTTGTATGCGGCGTGGCGCCCCCCCCCCCAGGGAGATGCTGAGGGCCGCTGTGGGTGGCAGCCCCACCTGTCACCAGGAACTGTCGGCCCCAAGAACCCCAAGGGAACTGCTAAGCAGGGCCGTCTCGGGGAAGTCTGGTCCCCTTCCAGGCGGTAGCAGTGTGAGTGGGGGAAGGGACTGTCTGGTTCCGGCTGTGCAGCTGGGGGTTGCAGCTTGCCTTCCTGGTCAGAATGTTTTTGTTGCTTCAGGGCAGGTGAAGTGTGGTTAGAATACCTGGGGGTGCCCACCCCCCCAACAAATTCGGTCCCAAACAGTCATCAGCCCCCGAAAATCCTTGACAGATCGACAACACACTCAGCTTCGCCTTGTCTTGAAAAGAGTTTTGATTCTTGAAAAGCCTGCCCCTGGGTGCGCTTCCTCCATCCACCCTCGTCCACCTCCCCAACCGAAAAGGAGGCATGAGGTCGGAAGTGTGGAAATGCGGGTTAGGAAAGGCAGAACCCAGGGAGGGGGAGCTGGCCCCCCCCCAGCGGCTGAGTCCTCCAGCAATGGGAAATTGGGAAATGGATAGGGGTGGGGGTGAGTGATCAGCTGGCAAGGAAAAGAAAACCCACCAGGGAAGAAGCAAAATTTGGTTACCAAGAGCCCTTAACCGGTACCTGTGAGTCCCTCTTTCAGAAGCATGACAGGGACCTGCGGACCTGTCCAGGCCCTGGGCCCTGGGCCACACCCTGCCCTCCCCCCTCCCCGCACCCTCTCTTTTCCTCTTTTCTCTTCTCTGAGGGCTAGTTTCCTGGCTGCGAGCCCCAGCTCTGCCACCTCCTGGCTGTGTGAACACCCTGTGCCTCAGTCTCCCTATCTGTGAAGTGAGGGCGATAGCACCTACTTTGAAGATTGTGGTGAGGATGAAATGAGCTAATGACACTGACAACAACAAACCAACAGCAAACAAACCCCTAAGCCCCACCCACAGCCCCCAGCTGCCGGGAGGACACCTGCGGGGGCTGGACAGGGTGGGGAGGTGAGCGGGAGTGAAGCGTCCTCAGAGGGGAGAGTGTGCCGGGGCAAGCGTGCATTTTTTTAATCAAAGCAACAGCTGCTGTTTCTCCAAACGAGTGTGAAGCCGGGCGTGTGAAGTCCGCCCGTGTCAGCCCGGAGCCCTGAGTCATTCTGCCTCCCTGGCTTTGGTGACCTCCGGTGAGAAGAGGAAGCACCACTGCACTCACCGCTGAGGTGACTGTGAAGTTCGAGGCCAGCATGCTGCCAGGTGCCCTGGGCAGAGCAAGCCTCCTGCACCAGCCTGTGCTTGCCTCCTCTCTCTGGGAGCTGTGCACCAGGGTACCGGGTACCGCAGCTATCGGGGCTGTAATCACAGCCCAGCAAAGGAGCGTCCGCCCGCCCCCCTCCCCCGCTGGCCCCCGCCCCCCCACCGCCGATTCCCACCCTTCCCTGGAAGGAGGAAAGTGCAGGCCTCACCAGGGTCCGCAGGTGCCTCGGCCATGCTGCCAGCAGCTGCTGGAGGCACCTGGAGCCTTGGGGGTGTGGTGTCCGGCTCAGAGGGTGGGCTGGGTAGAGGCTGGGTATCCCTGTGTGGCTGAGCCTGGGGCTTCTGGCAGCTGTGACGAGAGACCAGCTTCACGGGGCAGATGTCAGCTGTTCACACCCGGAAAGAGAGGCCCTCTGAGCCCGAACAGATCAGTTTAGTAGAGAAAAGGAAAACGAAACTCCTGTGTGTGTGGCTTTTGAAAGAAACAAAATTGAAAGCAACATGGATGAGCAAGAGGGAGGGGGGCCTCCGACTAGACGCTGGTGGGGAAGAGATGAGTAAGGCAAGGCCGGAACCCCCTGGGGCTGGGGGTTCCCCGAACTTCCAGGTGTCCCTCGATGCCCGCCCTGATGCCCCCGCAGCAGGGGCTGAGACACCTGGGTGGGTGGGTGGGTGCTTGCTGTTGTGTGCATCTCAAAGTGACAGCTGTGTTTAATGAGTGCCTACTGTGTGCTTTCACATCTCCTGTGTACCCACCTCCCCAACTCACCTACAGGGTAGGGACTGGGACTGGCCTCTTTTCTCAGACGGGACACCGAGGCTCAGGTCAGTGAGCCCACTCGTCCAAGGTCGCAGAAATGCTCACGTTCTTACCCAGCCCCTCCCCACCACAGTTACGGGCTCTGTGACCTTGGCCAAGTTTAACGTCCCTGCTTCCGTGTCTGGTCATGGAAACAGAGTCCTCAGTGGGCCGGTCGTGGTGAGGACCAAGGAAGGAGACGATTCGGCTGGGCACTCAGCGCTTCAAGCACTGTGGGGGCCCCACGTGTTCCCGGGCAAATAAACCCTGTCACTTTCATAAGTGACCCCCAAGCAGCTCAGGGCCACTGCTCTCTTTCTGGCAACAGAGGGGAAACTGAGGCCTACCGGAACGAAGGGTTTTGTGCGAGGCAGTGAGGAGAATCCAGACCTCGGCCCCAGCTGCAGAGGCCCTGGGTGGCTTGCGGATGTCCCTGCTCCCTCAGAGGACACAAGCTGGGAGCATTTCTGCACAGGCGGGGGCAAAGAACAGTGGCAGCAGCAAGGGAAGAGGGTCCCGGAGGCCTGTTGCGCAGCTGCCTTTGCAGAGCAAGCAGGAAAGGTCCTGCTGCCCAGTCCAATTAAACCCAATTAAACCCGAATCTCGGGCGGGGCCCAGCGTTCCAGGTGATACCACCTGCAGGGTGCGGTGGTGGGGCGTTGGCCCATTCATTAAAACAAGGAAACCACAGTGGTGTGTTTGCTCCTCTTTTATGTACAGCTGAAGAAACATGTATCTCTATATGAACGGATGAATTGATTTTAAATGAGAGGCTGTCACCCATGTTAGAAGACTGTGGAAGGGGGCCCTGCTGAGCCCCCAGCGGACCCTGGGAGGCACCATGCCAGGACTGGCCACCAGGTGGCGCCTGCTCACCAACCTGGGCACCGGCCCACCTCTGCCTGGTCCCCCGATGGAGAGGGGGATGGGCCTCTCATCATCATCTTCCTAGGGAGATGCGAGTCCACCTGACGTGGCCCCGGGCTCTCCTGTGTCCTTGCTGGCTTCTCCTCCTCAGGCTCCTTGGCTCCTTCCCGAGGTGCCGCTCACCTGCTGACCCAGGTGCTTGGCCTGGTGTGTGCTTGCCGGTCAGGCTGAGGGACTCTAGCTTCACCCTGCAGGTCGGGCTGACTTCTGGAAGGACCGCTTGTGTTTCAGTGGTGAAGGCTGGCACCCTTGTGGCCATCCCGGCAGTGTTGGATGGCCCCTTCCTGTCCCCGGGGTCCCATCCTGAAGCCAGGTCCGGCCTTCCCTCTAGCTCTCTGGGAGTGACCTGTGGCAGGAAACCCTGCTGGGAAGGTGGAGCGCCCTGCCAGGCATCACCTTCTTTCCCCTGGCAGGCCCTGCTCTTCCCTAGCTGAGGGTCATGACCTCTTGGAGCCTCAGCTTCTTCAACTATGAAGCAGATAATAAAGAAGGAAATGCGTGTCTGTGAGCTCCGTAGGTGCTTACGAGTTAGAAAATGTGCCACGACGCATCTCTACAATGTAACCTGAGGCACTAGGTGGAAGAAGAGAAAGAGAAAGAAAGAGGGAGGAAAGAACACTTCGATCTGGGTAGGTTCCACCTTCCCCAGCCTTCCACGGCACGCCTGGAGTTCTCGGGAGGCCTGAACCTGTGTGAACGCCTCACTGCGCTGAGTGGGCTGCTCGCTTTTGAAGATCTGGATTGTCTTTGAGTTCTCTTCTCAATTTAAGAGATTTTCAAGGTCACTGTGACTTTAAGGATTGCCTTTCCCCCAAACGTCGGTGTCTTGACCAATCCAGACACATTCCTTCCTTCTCTAACAGTCCAGAGGACAGCCCGGGGTCTGTGTGCCACACCATGGTATTGAGACCCAGGCCCCTTCCATCTCATTGCTCTGCCACTTGTGGCCTCCATTCTGAGGTTGGCCCTGTGTTCCAGTATGGCTGCTTGAGTTCCAGCCATCACATCTGCGTTCCTTTCAGCAGGAAGGAGGGAAGGGAAAAAGGGCATGTATCTCCCTTTTCAGAACACTACCAAGTTGCTCACACATTCTACTGACCTCCCATTTGCCTCATGTCCGGGCAAGAGCGGTGGGGGGAGGCGATGGGAAAATAGTCTATTCTGAGCCCAAATGCATGCAGCTAAAACTGAGGGTCCTACTACTTAAAACATGGGACAACAGATATTGGAAGATATGTAGCTGTCCCTTCTATCACGAGGTTCTGTTGTTCCTCCAAGGAAGGAGCGAGGGTCCCTCCTACATGCCTTTAGGTCTGGCCACTCACAGGGCCTGTTTATTGATCAAGTGCAAGGCTGAGGTCAAGGGCGGTTTCCACGCACTCAGAGCCTGCCGCGCAGCGTGGAAGGAAAAAGGGGAGAGGAAGGGAGGCAGGGACACCGGTGCCTCCTGAAATTTCTTTTTGCCTCGAAAAGCACACTCTTTGTTTCACGGCTCATGTTTTTCTGGAAGCTATTAGAACTCTCCGCCCAAACCAGATGATAATGACATGTTTCTGATCTTGAATCTTTAAATTTCTCCCTGGCTCTCTTTTAAAAACAAGCTATTTTTACTGCACATGGTGTTGGCGAAACCCAGTCTCCTTCCTCCCAGGCAGCCTGGTTGTCATTTCCTCGTTTGCTCTGTGCACTCATCGTGGGAGTGAGAGGGGAAAGGTCAGAGGGCATCCCATGTGGAGAATAACATGTCTTTGGTCAAGGACTAAGGTCAGAGAACCAGAGGTGGCCACAGAGGGACAGGGATTGCACAAGGTCGCAGGAGCTGCTGGAGGAGGGGGAAACTGAGACCAGGACAAGCGGCTGCACCCAGGTTCTATCGCCTGCCCGTCACGGCAGAGCTGAGATGTCTGTGTCCACGAGAGCCGTGCAGACCTGGGGCTCTGGTCCCGGCACCCCCACCTGTTAGCTCTGTGCCTGGAGCGAGCCCCCATTTTTCCTGAGAGCCCTGAGCACAGGGCCTGTGCCCTATAAACAAGAGCTGATCGTGACGTCATTGCAGGATCTCCAGTTGTCCCTCTCTGAGGTGGCAAAGCAGTCCCACTTATTCAGCTGGTTATTCACCCAATAATTTCTTGTGCCTTCTTAGTCTCAGGCCACACGCTGGGGTCTGCGTGGGGAAGGGGGAGCAGGAGGAAGATCCCTTCATGGTTCCTGGATCTGCTTCCCACTCCAACTGCAAAGGGGGCCACGTTGCCCAGTCTGGCGATGGACGGGTGCTTCAGGCCCAGTTCCGGGTTCCCCCCACTTTCAGCACAGCTGGCCAGCCAAGGGGACCTGGGCAGGTGGGACTGAGTTAGGGAGCTGGGCCGGCCCAGGGACTTGGCCCTGGTAATAACTTGAGATTATTCCCAAGGGCAAAGGAAGGGCCACTGGGGGATTTTCACCCAAGGGGAGGCGGGTATTTGGAAAGGTGACCCTGAGTGCCTGAGAACAGTGGCAAGGGAGAGGGGAAGTGGCCAGCACCCTGCTGTGCTCACGCCCTTCCCCCCACCCCCCCAACTCATTGCAGAAAGCCCTTCCCCACCTCCGAACAGATATATTGAAGAGAATGCACATCTCATTTTTATTTTTATAATCCAATGATTTTTAAAAATCATTTTGCTTCCAAAATTATTTGCCTACAAGAAATTCATTCAATTAAAATCGGCCACAAATTCTTCACCGAATGTCCAGGAGTCTTGGGAATTCTCTCAAAGTGAAACTATTTTTACCTGTAAATTTGTTCCAAATCTAATTAAGTGCCATGAAATTTTTATGATGACTAAATGGAACAATTAATGAACTTGACACGTTTAGGTTTTATAGACCTTTAATTAAACATGTATTGATTCTGATTTTGTGATTTTTTTTTCTCCCTGTATTTCAGAGCTCAAACATTTTCGAAGGCATCTGGAAGGCTGAGGTGCTAAGACTTCAGGCCCAGGAAGCAAAATGAGGAAAAGGGGGAGCCACACCCTAAGAGACAGGAGTCCCCCGGTGGGGGGGGAGGGTAGAGGGTGAGGATTTGAATCTGGAGCAGATACCCGCAGGCCAGCCCTGGGCCCCAAGCTTTGTGGCTTCCTCTGCCCTGGCCTGTGAAGAGCAGGCAAGAGGAATCTAACTCCATGAGTTAAAAAAAAAAATCCGCTTTTCAAGTTGCTCACTCAATCAAGTTAGAGGCTTTTAAAGACAAATGTAATTGTTCTGAGCTCAGTGAAAGCCTTTTAATAAGTCGAACATCATGATTTCGGCCCTCGCTCTCACGACTCCCAGTCAAGGCAGGCAGTGGGCACAGAGGGGCGGGAAGAAGTGATTCGGGAGGGAGTGTGGGAAGTGTGGGGGAGGGGTGGGGGAGGGGTGGGGGAGGGGGCGAAGAGTCGCAAGGGACGTACACACGCACATGTGTGCATGCACGAGTGGATATTTATTTTAACATTGTTCTTGCACACTTAAGCCTATCACTTGTTCCACATCGTCTGATTGTGAGGCTTTTACAATATTTTGTTTTATTTTTAGAAACAGTTCTTTCTCTTCGGGACAACTGTACAGAGTGTTAGGGAAAACGCGACGCCGGTTTGGCAGACGCCCGCGTGTTCCGGCTCCCTCGCTGGCTCGCACATCCTCCCTCCTCCGAACGTGCCGTCTACGCCTGCAACAGGAAGCCAGACACACGCGCTGAAACAATTTCAACAAACATCAACTCAGAACCAGCTGGAAGCGCCGCTTCAGGCGCTTCTGCCTTCCCCCCTCAGTGCAAAGGGGAAGGCGGGAGGCTCTGCACAGGGCCAGAGGGTCCGTGTGTTTACAAACAGCTTTCGGTTTCACTGTTAATGCATTGACTTGCCCAGTGTAATGGCATCTGCTGTTTTTAGCTGCCTAGCACCGACCCCCTTCTTCTGGTAAAATCACCCCAATTTTCCTTTGGGAAATCACCTCTCTGCCTCTTCAATCCGTTTGCATGGAAGGGAGCTGACCCCACCTCTGGGTCAAGGGCAGGACAAGCGACTGAAACCTGGCCAATCAGAACTCTCTCTTCTTGTGGCTGCAGTGATTGGTTCAGGGATGGGCACAGGACCTAAACCAGACCAATGGGATTTAATCCTGGGACTTTTGGTGGCAGAACTGGGAACTAATTTGTTCTCATTTGATTTAGAGCTATCAGAAATGAGCCCCGCGGGAAGATGGGACCAGGAGAGGACAATCAGTAACAGAGGAGCAGATTGGGGGTGGGGACAGACACCTTCCTAACGTCACGTGTGCACAGGAGGATGGGGTGACCTGTGATCCAGCCCGGCTCTGGCCTGTGGCTTTTCAGTTACAAAACCTAGTAAGTTTAGCAGGGCTGTAGGAGAAGACACCATTATATACAAATCAACTGCATTCATACAGACTAGCAATGAAAAATTCAGAGGTAAGATTTGGAAAAACAATTCCATTTGCAAAAGAATCAATTACTTCGAAATAAATTTAGCAAAACAATGTGTAAGACTTGTACACTGAAAACAACAGAACATCACTTATTTAAGGAAGTTAAGTAATTTCTGCATAAATAAAACGGCCCCCTGCATTCGCGGATTGGAAGACTTAATATAGTTAAGACCGCAATAGTCCCTAAATTGATCTACAGATCCAATGTAATACTTACTGATTTCCCAGCTGGCTGTTTTGCAGAAATTGAAAAGCTGATCCTCAAATTCATATGGGTCCCAGAATATGCAAAACGATCTTGGAATACGAAATCGGAGGGTAGTTACTACAAAGTCACAGAGAGACACAGGTCGGTAAAATAGAATCAAGAGTCCAGAAATAAAGTCATAGCATTACCGTAGATTGATTTTGGACAAGCATGCCAAGACCATTCAGTAGCGGAAAGAAGAGTCTTTCATCAAATGATACAAAAAAACCCTGGACATTCACATGCCAGAGAAAGGATTTGGACCCCTACCTCACGCTGAATACAAAAATTAACTCAATATAGACTGAAGACCGGAGAAGAGTTAAACCTAGAAACCTCTGAGAGGAAACAGGTGTAAATCTGCATAACCTTGGATTGTGTGATGGTTTTTAAGTGTGACAGAAAAAAACAAGAAACCAATAAATAATAAGTAAGTAAGCTGGAATCCAACTTTTGTGCTTCTCAGAACGCTGTCAGTCAAGAAAGTGGACAGACAGCGCGCACAGTAGGTGGGTTTTCTGCACGTTGTCTGTCTAGTGGGAATCTAGTGCCCAGAGTCCATAAACATCGCCGCTGAACAATAAAAAGACAAATAACCGGAATAAAAAATGGGTAAAAGGCTTGAATAGACATTTCTCCAAAGGAGAGATGGAAACGTTCCATAAGCATCCTTAAGGAAATGCAAATCAAAGCCACAAGGAGACACCCCCTCCCCACCCCACGGCCTCAGGAGTAATCATTTTTTAAAAGGGAAACAGCAAATGTTGGCGAGGATGAGGGAAACCGGGCCTTCACGCAATGTTGGTAGAATGTGAGCCGGTGCTGCTGCTGAGGAAGGCAGTTTGGCAGTTCCTCAGAACGTTGAACATAAAATGACCATGTGACCCAGCCAAGGCGCTCGTTTCTGAGGTCTGTATCCAGGAGAAGTGAAAGCCTTGCTCACAGCAGCCCAGACGAGGAAACTCCCCAACGTCCATCGACTGATGAATAGATAAACAAGGGCCAGAATGGATCCGAACGGTGGAATGTGGCTCAACAGAAAAGAATGTATCGATGCCTGCTGCAACATGAACGAACCCTGGAAGACATTATGCCATGTAAAAGAAACCAGACACATCCTATAAGAAGAAGAGCACAGATTGTATGACTCCTTACACGAGATGTTTGAAGGGGCAAATCTGCGGAAACAGAGAGCAGACCAGTGGGTGGTTGCCAGGGCTGGGGCAAGGGGGCAGTGAGCCAGTGACTGAATGGGGGCGGGGAAGCCAAGTCTCGCCGGGGATGATGCGCCCGTTCTGGAGTGAGACAGCGGGATGGTTGCGCAACTTCGTGCCCGTACTAAAACCCACTGAATTGCACACTTAAAAAAGAGGATTTTATGGCATGTGAATTTTATCTTAACTTTTAAAAATTAAAAAAGAGAGCGAGAGACACGGGGAATTTCCGTTTTCTGCTGTCACGTGAACAACTGGGAAGCCGACCTGCTTATCCTCCCGAGAAGAAACAGGTAAACAGGCTAAAGAGCAACGGGTTTCCTTACCCACCAGCCACCTGAGGCCATAGGACCACAGCCGTCCCTGCCCGAAATCTGCAGACAGTTGAACCCAGAGAGTCACAGCTGAGTCATGCGCCTGGAGCTGGCCAAGAGTGGGTGTAGGGTACCTGCTTACCGGATCGGTTCCATGTGGGACCTCAGCCCTTTCCTCAGTCACATCTGATTACCTATGGGATGCCCCCAACCATCTTCTCGGTGCCCCCACCCCACATCAGGCCACGCCCACCCTTTTCCTGGCCGTGGTGCCGCGTGTGAAGGGCTCAGCGTCCCCCTCTCGTTCGGAACAGCCCACTCTTGCCCTCACCATGTTCTGCTGTGGTTCCAGGTGAGTTCTCTGGTGTCTGGAGTTGTGTCTGACACACTGGTACCCCCAGCGGTCTCCTTGGTGCCCAAACAGGCAGCCACCTTCTGTCGATCACTTCGCATCATCTTTATAACCCAACAGATGCTCAACACAGACCAGCTGTGGGGAGTTCAGTCGTTATTCCGGAAGGATACAGCTCCGCTGCTTGGCTGCACTCAAAGTGGGGCGTCTCTGTTTGGGGAAGGCTCTGCTCTGTCCTGACTACCCGGGGCAGTTGGGGTTGTGTGCGTGCGCTCTGCCCAGGATGTGACCTGCAAACTGACCCAGAAGTCCCCCAGGGGCATCCGATGATGGAAAACCTTTCCTGGGAGCCCATTACTGGCGAAAGAGGCTCACATTTGTGTGTGGCAGGCACCCTTTTGGAGACTTACAGGCATTACCTTATCTCACACCAGGTGCAACCAGCTCACAGGTACCACCATCGACCCATTCTACAGCTGAGGCGGCTGAGGGCCAGCAGGGGCGTGGCCACCAGTGAGGGGCACTCAGGCTCTGGGCACAGCACTGTGCTGCCCGCCCTGCTCTTGGCACTGAACGCTAACGAGCTCTTCCGGCTTCTGCCAAAATCTTCCTGACCTCTGAGGGTTTTGTGCACCAGCGAGAGGGCAAGGAGGGCGGACGTGTGCCGAGTGCGGCCCCCACGCGGGGGTGGGGGGGCTTACATGCCTGTGGTCCAGCAGCTTTGGGACCGAGGCCAAACTGGTCATGCCTGCAGGTCACACACTCTGTTTAGGCTGATTTTAAAAAAAGCAAAACACATTTTCAGACAAAGACATGAAAGAGAAATCAATAGGAGTTTCTGTCGTGCACATGGTAGGTGCCTCACTCAGAATCCCTGGGATCCCATATTTGGGGTTCTGTGGTCCACTTCTGCTTGTCCTCTTCCCGACTCCCCCAACTGTGTCCCCTGGGAGACAACTATGATCCATCCCTTCGGACAGGGGCATGTCTTGGAGTTTACTTCCAGGAAAACCTAACCTAAGGAAGTCTCATCTCGCAGACCTTATCAGAGCTCTGGTCAAGTTATCGTGATGAATGATTCTCCCAGGAGGAGGAAAAGTAGGCAGTGTTTGGGGAATCCTTTTAACCCAAGTCCTACCTCTCTTGGTGAAACCACCGGCCCACGCACGTGCTGGCACTGGCTCCCTGCCCTGAAACGGAGAGGAGGAGGGAGTCGGGCAGAGTGGCACCGCGGCTCCCGGTGATGCTGGGGCTGTTGCTGGGGGTGGTGGGGGCAGAAGGACCGAAGAAATAAACCAGCCTCCTTCCAAAGAATTGCAAAATTTATTGTTTGAAGTATTGCAGCTTTCAGAATGTCATCATTACCATGGATGATTATCGACACACAACAAGCGATTTCATCAGGCCCGTGGATTGGCATCCAAATACAAGGTCTCACGCAGCAGCGACGTGGGCCCTGCCCTCAGCGTGCCGGAGGGCTTACAGTGGAACAGAACTCGGGAAATGGGGCGGCGAAGGCCACGCCAAGCACACCACGTGAAAGCGTCGCCGGCAGCAGAGTCGGACAGGCAAACGGGAGCACAGCGTCCCAATCTCTCCACTCTATAATAACACAGCAACATTTGAAGTGCGGATTCTGGAGAAACACATTTCTTTCCTTATCGTCGGGATGTTTTGCAGCTCTGGAAGCTTTATGTTGCACGTAGAAAAACCAAATCTCTGAAACGTACAATTCACAGAGGGCACAGACGAGGACCGGGCATGGATTCGGCGCTGGCCTGGCCCTGGTGCTCGCCGGACGGGAAAGAGAAGTTATGTTCTGCTCTTTGCACAAACATGGGGTTTGGGGGGAACATGGACGGCTCTTAGTGGGCTGCGCTGAGTCCCTCTGCCTGGACCCGGGCTTCGCAGGGTGGGGGCCGGGGGGATGGGATGATTGACAAGCAGGAAAACAATGAGCATTAAGAAAGCTGAGCTCCGCCACCTTTTCTGAGCCCAGGCTGGTCCCCCTCCAACCAGCCATTTCTGAAGACTCCCCAACTCTTTACTGGAAACAGGGGGCCTCCAGAAGGGTGCTTAAAAGCTTTGCAAAGATAATAGCATGACAGCCAACACCTAAGAGTGCACCATCCCCCTCCCCCCAACCTCGAAGCTCTGTAGTCCACAGAGAAACCAAGGGCTTAGCTCCGGCGCTAACGGCCACACACACACACCAGTGGTTTTCTTGAGACGCGTTTGGGCTTTAACAAGCCACTCCGCCATGTACCTCTGCAATGGTCACCTGCTGGCACGAAGCCCAGGGACACCGCAGCATGGTGGCCTAGACTGCATGGTCTGAGGGCTGTGCTCTGCCCTCAAGCGCCCTGAGGTCAGCCACCCACTCGGGCTTCCTTCTAACTCTGAAAATACAGACATGGACGCCACCACCCAACACCCTGCAACAAGGTTCAGAGTTTGGCTAGAGAGGACCTCGGGGACACTTGGGACTGGCTTTGGTGGACGCTTCTCACACCAATGAGGTCCTTCTCTGTTCTCCATCCAGGTGGGCATCAAGCACAGTACTTGACAAGGGAGGCTGGGGGTGGGGACCAGAGGGACAGGACACGAGAGGGTGACGGGGACATTTGAAAAGAAGCAGCAGCCCTTTGTGGACCAGGAGAGGGACGGCCAGCCCCGGGCGAGCCAGGCCCTGTCCAGGAACGCCTGGCCCGGTGACGAGTCAGTAAGGCACTAGGGAGACGCTCTGCAGAAAAATACGTCTTTAAAAAATGTTATCTAGAAATGTGTCCCCGTACCTTTCAGGACAAACTGGATGGATTTCTCTGCGCGACCTTTCAAAAGAATCCTCTCTGAGGGAAGCAGATTTCAGGCTGAAGACCCCCCTCCCCCCAGAGAGGAGGGTTTTATCATTAAGGTGGAAACACTTCCTCTCCTGGGCTGGTCAGTGGGCACTCAGCACACCCTTCATTTGTTGGTCACTAGGTTCCTGCAACGTGTATATAAATGGAGTTCAAATCGTCAGAACTTCAAAACTGTCCTTGGGTCTTTGTTTCTTGAGTAATACAAAAGTTGCTTAAAAACAATAGTTATTGCCTCTTACACCTTTCTCTTATGTTCACAGGTTAGTTAGTATTCTGCCGGAGATGAAGACACCTCTGTGTGTGGGGCGGGGTTTGGGGGGCTGCTCTTCTGGCTGGGGTGTCTGTCACCCACCCCTTGGAATCTTAGCAAGTCCTCAGGGGGAAGAAGGACCTCCTGCTCCAGCCACTGTCCCCGGTAGATGCCAAGGGACCCCCACTCATTCATTCACCTCTACTGGCACACACGTGCGCCCATGCTTGCTTCTTCACCGACACACCACCACGGAGGGGCCTCACCACACCCAAATCTACTCGGGAAAATCCTGGCAAACAAGAGTGGTGTCTGAGAAAGACACTCAGGGACACACACACAGACACACACACACTGAACCCGACCGCTGCGGGAGGAGGGAGTGGAGGCGGAGGGCAGGGAGAGAAATCAGCTGCAGCAGCACCCCGCAGAGAAGGCTGGGCGATCCGTCTCGTTCCGACCCTTCCGCATGTCCGGAACGTTTCTTTTTCATCTCTGGCCTTCTGCTTATTGGCCTGTCAGGGGAGAGTCAGTACAGAGAGAGCAAGACAGGGACGAGGGCACATTCCTGGTACTTGGGACCTTTCCTACCTATTCCTGGACGGCCCTGACCTGAGCCGACACCTTCGGGAGCCGCCAATGCCTTCTGCACAAACAAGCCGTCTGCAACCATCTGGCGTGCTGTGGGCAACACGGCCACGGGAGTATCGTGGTTTAAAAAAAAAAAAAAAGGAGGAAAACTTAAATTCCTTCAGTAACAGTTTATTTTCACTTGGGGGGGAAGTCAAAGCCGCCACCTGGAACTTGGTGCCTCGAGTAAGTTTCCTATCGCGTGCGAGCCACAGGCTGCTCTGACCGGAGGGAGAGAGAGTGTGTCCCCGTCGGGAGGGAATGTGTCACCAGGCGAAAGAACCTGTCGCTGGACAGAGCTTCCGCTTCTGAGGAAAGCGGCCGGCGGGCTGCCTGTGTCCGAATTCCGCAGGGAGCCCACCTCCGCCTGCCGGAGTCGGGCCTTTCTCCCTCAAGAGTCTCGACAGGACAGACGCTTCCATCAAACAAGCACTGACATATTTATATTAAAAAATAGTGCAAAAGCTCAACATTTATATAAATAACTCTAAACCCCTGCTTTGTCATTGTTTTCTTTACAAGGTAATGCACACTTTCTGAGTTGGCACGCAAAAATGGCCATTTTCGCTTCTAGTTCAGAAAACAACTTCTTTTTTTTTTAATAGGACTCTTCTAATACAAAAATACTCCTGCCCTCGCACATACAGTTTCTCTTACTTTATATATATTTATATATATAATATTGCAGATCTTTAAACAAAGGTTTTGTGCAAATGTCTTTAAAGTTAAGTCATCATAAACAAACAGAAAGTAAGCGATCACGCAGCTCAATTAGGAACAGAAAAGACTAGGGTAGAATTTTTTTTCTTTTGCCTTCAAGACACAGCTCAACAAAGAAACATGTTTTTTTGTGTAAGTTTTTTTTTTTTGCAAGCTTTCTTAGCTTGTGCATTCAGACCAGACAGAACATGTAAATATTTATACACAGGGAGGTGGGGGAGGGGACGGAGATGCCCGCGGTTCCCGTGTGTCCTCCCCGCCCCCCTCTCTTTTCAGAAGTGCGGAGTGTTTCGCCTTTCCCCACCGCTGCCCCAGCCCGGCCCGGGGACCCTAGAGAGGGTGTCCTTTCTGTTTATCCTTCTCTTGGCCCCAGGCGGCCGTGCTCTCGGGGGGCGCAATGTGTGCGTGGTGGAGCCGGGTCCCCTCCAGCAAGGCGGGCGGCGCGCCGCCCTGCTGGTGCTGGAAGGTGGCGGACCCGGGGTAGTGCCCGATGACCTCGCTGTAGGTGGGGGGCGGCCCCTCCATGCGCCCACCGCCGCCGTAGCACGTGGCGCTGATGCCCGAGTTACTGCTCGGGGGGCAGGGCCCGCCCAGCACGGCGCTGCCAAGCAGGTCGCTGTCGAAGATGGTTCTGTTCGGGGGCGCGCGCACCGACTCGCGGTTCAGCTCCAGCTGCTGCTCCGGGTCCCGAAGCTGGAGGGTGCAAGGGCCCTGGTAGGGGGGCGGCTCCTCCCCGTCCGACAGCGAGATGGTGGGCGGCAGGTCGATCTCGTGTTGCAGGTAGGGGTAGGTGGGCTGGAAGCGGTGGAAGCGGTCCCGCTGGGTGAAGGGGGGCACGGTCAGGCGGTCAGCGGGCCTCGGTGGGGCGTAGACCTGGGGCTGGAGGGGGCAGAGCAGAGTGAAGGTCCCTAGAAGCAGGGTCCCGGCAGGGACAGCTATATGCCATTCTGCTCCCTGGGGAAAGGGAGGCAGGGTGACAGGAAGGAGCTGAGCTCGGAGCCCAGCCCCCACCTGACCCCAGGGGAGCCCTGGCCTGCGACACCATCACAAAGCCAGTGGCAAAAGGGGCGGCCTTTCTGGCCTGCCTGTCGCAGACTCCAGGCTGGAGGCAGGGAGTACAGCCTGTCCTGGCAGGGGGGATCCCAGCCCCCCCAAATATTTCTTCAGAGAAGCACTGAGGTGTGAGCCCAGAGGTGAGAAGGGGACCTGCTGGCCACGGGGCCTCTGGATCCATGAAAGCAGACTTGGGGGCCGGGGGGGGGGGGGCCAGGGCGCAGCACTGGGGCTCACCTCTGGGATTCCGCTGCCTGACACGGTGCTCTCGGAGGGCCAGAGGCATCCTTCCTGTGTGGGGAGGAGAGACAGGTCAGCAGGGCAGACGGAGTTGAGGGAGTCCAGGGTACCCCTGCTTTGACCCTGAGACCTTCCATTTGGAGTGAGATCTCGCACTATCCACTTCTCGCCATCCCCACCCACTCCCCCGGCCTGGGCACTGGACCCCTCTGAGACGTGATCACCTGGCCTCGTCATTGACCTCTGGGCTCCTCCTCTGTCCCCGGAAACACCCCTCCACACTTTGCAAAACACATAGCTGATTCGTGGGCCACTCTCAGAGCCCGCCAGCGCGCCCCGCAGGCCCCGAGGAAATCCAGTCGGCCACGAACTGGTGGCACAGAAAGCTGAGCCTGATCTGGCTCTCCTGGCCTTGGCCGTCCCTTCCTTGCTGTGTCACCCCTGGGCAAATTACTTAGCTCCCAAACGGAAGGCATGGAACATGCAAACCGCTTGGGAGTGTGCGTGGCCCTCAGGGAGCCTATGAAAATTTTGAGGGCCCTCACCTGTCTCTCTCTCTAGCCAGGCTGACCACCGCCCAGCACACCGAAGTGCAGAGTGTGCAACTCAGGGCCACCCCTTGGCATGGCCACCTCCTTGCTCGTCCATTCCAGGGTCCCCTGCAGACTGTCTTTGGCACCACTCTCTAAAGAGCCCTCGCCCATGAAAAAAACCTGTCGTCTAATTATTTCCTTCAAAAGAATCACCTCGTCTGCGTGTTTGTTTAGCTCCTGACCCTTCTTGGCCTCCCTATCGCGAGCCCAGGTTACCAGTGAAGAAATGACACTTCTCGAGCCAAGGGCCCCACCTGGCTGCTCCGCCATTAAATGACTCAGTGAGTCAACAGACGTGGGGGTGGCACCAGGTCCTGTGCCAAGCTGCGGGCGGGGCCTGCAGCTGCCACCTCCCGAAGCTCCTGTCCTCTGCCTTGATATTCTGGGCGGGGCCTGCAGCTCCATGCTCCTCCCCGTCCCGGAATCTGGGGGGTGGCTCTGGACTCCAGACTGCCCGGCGGCAGCCAACTATGTGGGGGCACAGCCCAGTGTGAGTTCTCGTCACGCTATTGGCTCCCTCACCCTTACGACCACCCCCCAGCAGCACCTGCCCCACTCAGGCTACCCTGACCTTGGCCTTGGGCACCAGATAGAACTTAGAGACAGTGAGCCCACCCGTAGAGGGGCCAAGGGGTCACAGGACAGCCCACTCTGCCCACATGGGGGCCCTGAGCTCCCACTGGGGTAGAATCCTTGCCCGAGGCGCCAAGGGCCTCTCTCAACCGAAGATGCCAGACCCCCTCCCTGTCTACTGAGAGTCCCACGTCACGGGGAGAGACCTGTCAGGAAAGTGGGACCCCATGCCAGAATCAGCTTGTGTGAGGGGAAAACCCGGACTGGGCCTGGGGGGTGGGATGTCTTCTTTTAAAAATGAAAATTAGCTTTATTGAGGTTTATCAGACATATAACAAACTGCACACTCTCAAAGTATATAACGTGGTTAAGTTTTGGCATATGTGTGTGCCAGGAACCGATCACCACAATCAAAATAACAAACACACCCATCATCCCATTAATTTCCTTGGGAGTTCTCAGGTGAGGATTCGCACCTGCCGTCTAGGGAGGAATAGCCTGGAGGGCTGCAACTCCCTACACGGCCACTAGGGGGCCCTGTGTCTCTCAAAACAGTCCCATCGGGGTGCGCTGAACCAAGACTCACGGGGGCCTAGTATCTTCCAGGTGTGGGGATGCCAAGAGCAGAAGTCCACTGTTACTGTTAATATGGTTGTCAATGACCATTTTGTCACTAATATTAATAATAACGTATCAACGGCTGCCCTGGTGTCAGGCAAAGATAGGCCCTTTCAAGCTCCATCTCAATTCTCCCAATAAACCACCTGCTCCCAAGTGCATTCAGGAGGCCAGGGCGGGGGTGAGAACAGCCAAGGTGGTGTGGATGAAATGGGACCCAGATGAGCCTGTGACCGAAACTCTGCCTCTGAGGTCCTGTGCCATATGGCCACCGACACCTTCTCCCATCGCCCGCATCCCCACCTCTGAGCCCCAGCTCAAGGGTTCTCCACTTGGTTACGAAGTAGCACCACCCAAGGAGGTTAAGAAAACACCAACCAGGCCCTGGCCGGTGTGGCTCAGTGGGTTGGAGCATCGTCCTGTAAACAGAAAGGTGGCAGTTTGATTCCAAGTCAGGGTGCACAAGGGAGGCAACCAATCAATGTTTCACCCTCTCCCTCCCTTCCTTCCTTTCTGAATATATCCTCAGGTGAGGAGGAAGAAATAAATAATTAATTTAAAAAAGAAAAGAAAACACCCATCAGTGCCTGGGGGCCCCACCATAGACCCCAGAACCACCCACCTCCAACCTGAGCACTTGGAGGCCACCTCCTCCAGGGAGCCTTCCAGGAACCACCCACCAGGAACCATCCACCGGGCCAGACACTCCTCTGGAGGCTCCCGCAGCATCTCGGCTCCTCCATTAGCCTGGCCCTGCTCTACGAAACTCACTGTCCTGCTGGCTGCGCTGCACTCGATTAGGACCCGCCTGCCCGGAAGCCAGGTCTTAAGACACTTTGTTTCCCAGCTCAGCAAGTGGCCCTGACATCCTTCCGGGTGCAAATGCCAGACCCCCAGGGTTGTTCCTCACAGCTCCTTCTTGCCCCCGCCTCTCCCTGACACTTCAGGCTCCACCTGCCCTGACTCCTTTCTAAGAGTTTCCTTGCACTGAGCTCTTCCCGATGGCCACGTCTTCCCCATCTAGACCAGCGGTCTGAAAACTGTTTCCTTAAAGGGCCAGAGAGTAAAATAGTGTCTCCATGGGGCAGACAGCGGGTCAGACAGCGGGTCACTTTGCTACCAATGCTGCTGAGGGCAAATGCAGCCACCACAGAAGAGCCCATAGGAATGGGCTTGGCTGTGTGTCAGTGAGGAAACACACACCTGGGAAGTCACCCTGATAAGGGGCCACGGCAGGACAGCCAGGCCAGGGGCGAGCCCGGCCCCTGGTCCCGAGACCCCTCAGATGCACCCTGTCTGGCAGGGGGCTCCAGGGGACCTGCCCCACTTCCAAGGCTCTGGTTACCTAGCCAGGCATCCCCAGGGGCCTGTGCAGGTGGCTGGGTGGGGGAGGAGGAGGGAGATGGCTTTCTTTCAGCTCCAGGTATCCTGGAACCAGGGCCTGAACCCTAACCCCCATCTGGGCACAAAGTCCCAGGCACCGCACACCGAGCTCTCTAGCTCCCTGGAAGCAGGGTCATCGCCCACGGGAGCCTCTGCTGCACCCCGGCCCTCCCCAAAGCTCTCACTGACTTCATCCTCCCAGGACCATACAATGGACCGCAGGGGTGGCAGGAGACAGGCCAGCTCCACCCATCCTCCAGACGCTCAGAGGAGGCTCAGAGGGGAAGGGGCCCGCCCTGTAGCCTTTGCCATAGGGCTGCCAGATGCCTCTTTGGGCAAAGTGCCCTCCCTGGCCCCAGGACCGAGGGAGGGCAAAACGGGGGTGTGGGCTCTTCAAACTGTCATGTAAAAGCTGGGTGGCCTCAGGCAAGTGTTCCCACCTCTCTGAGCCCGTTTCTCCTCTGTAAAACGGGGTTCCCGAGCTGCTGCAGGTGCAGCAGATGTGTGCATGGCCGCAGGGTTGTGGGGGTAACAACAGGGGCAACCGAACCCATAGGGGAGCCCTGGCCGTGGAAGCACAGGCTCCTCTGGAGCAGCCGCGCCCTAGGGACACACGCGGGGTCTCAGGAAGGGTACCCAGTGTTCCTGCCGGAGGGAACAGCACGGGCACTCCAGGCCCCGGCAACCTGGTGACATGCCGAGGCCGCGGCCTGACGCCAGCGGAGATCCCGAGCTGGCCGGGGCAGGCCTGCCAGCGGACTTGGCTCAGCCCCAGAGACCGAGCCCTGCCGTCAACCACGTGTCCCTGGGAACAGGGAGGCCACACACCCAGCACTGCTTCCCACAGGCTCAGAGACGTGCACGGCCCCCAGCCCCGGGCTGCCAACCTACCATCATCTCCCCCATCCCAGCCCACTGCGGGCCCTTAGCTTCTGTCTCAGGCTTTTACACACTGAGTGGGGACTGATGCCCCACGTCATGGCTCAGACCCCACGTCATGGGTCTGAGGGCACCGGGCCAGGACCGGTAGAGCTGGAATTAAACTTGGCCCCTGGAAGGGCCTTTCCCCGTGTGACCTGCTGCCTCCAAGGCCTGAATCCCTGGCCCAGAGCCTGCAGGGTGTTGGTTGAAGGGAAAGACCCCCGCCCCCACGCCCCGAGTCTGGGTCACCTCTGCAGGACCAGGCACCTCCCCCACAACCTGGTCCCACCAGGCCTCTGTCTGGACCGAGTGCTGCGTGCCCCCAGGTCCTGGGAACACCCCAGGAGTGTCCCAAGGTAAGGGCGGGGCACTTACTGAGGACAGGGCGTCTTCTCTCCTACGGCCCTGGCTGTGCCGGCCGATGAAGGAGCGTGCGGACAGCTTGTAGTGGCTCAGCAGGCACGTGATCACCACCACCATCACCATCACCACCACCACAATGATGGTGATCTCAACGAACTCCAGCTCCGCTGCAAGGCCAAGGGCACACGTGAGACCTCGGGGACCCGGCGGAGGCCAGGGCTCAGGGGCCTCCCAGCCCGTATACACCTGATACCCCTCTTCACGCCCCAACACACACACACACACACACACACACACACACACACACACACACACACACGTAACACAGACACAGCCCTAACACACACACACCCCTCTGGTGAGGAGGCTCGGAAAAGCCCCAGTCCCAGGGGCTGCAGGGGCTGTGATTCTCCCCGCAAGTGGAAAAACTCTCAAGAGGAAGGGGATTTTGATCCTGTCAGAGCCAGGGACATTTCTGCTGACTCAGGCGGGTCCGTGGGGAGGTCTTGGCAGCTGGCCCCCCGCCCCCACCCTCCCCCCACAGCAGGTGACGCTGGTGCTGGCACTGCCAGGGGCCACACGGCTCAGGGGCCACCAGCCAGCGGATGCCAGCCCCTCCCAGCCCAACACCGGCCAACAGCCCTCCGGGCGGAGCTCCCTTCTCAGCAAGCAGCGGAACGTGCCTCCCTGACCCAGATGGGGCAGGGGGCAGGGAGACACCCCTGTGCCACCAAGCACTAATGAGCTACTAGCTGAGGGCCCCCAGGGCACAGGCTCAAGGTCACAGTCCCTCGACTCTGGTTTCCCCCCTCCGAGAAAAATGGAGCTGAGGGGCGAGGACAGGCTGCAGGTGAGGTGTGGCTGTGCCAGGGCTCTGCCCCCCATGCTGTGCCCCCCCCCAAACTCCAAACCCTGCAAGGTTAGTCCCTCCCTGGCCTCAGTTTCCCCGAGGCTTCCAGCGGGAAAGCAACGCCTCCTGGGTGACCACCATTCCGGTGGGTACAGCCACCGAAGCGCCTCCACACAGAATCCACATGCCCTAGGGGGCCCCGACCCCTTCACTGTCCCTCCGTGGCTCCCTGGGACACCTCCCTTCCACGACACAGTATACGTCTGCCCCACTGTGCCAAGTGTACTTGGCACCATTAGTAGGTCAGGCCAGTCTGCCCCTCAGCGGACATGTGGCAATATCTGGGGACAGGAGTGGCTGTCACAACAAGGGGCACTCCTGGCGTCTCGTGGGTGCACAGGCTGTCCCGGGACAAAGGATGGCCCGGTGACTGTGGCACAGTTGAGTGCCCCTGTGCAGGGCTGAGCATACGTCCGGGGCACATTTGTCGTCCCATCTCAGAGGGCAAGTGACCTACTCAGGGATGGAGCCCAAAGGCCCGAAGCTGGGGGCTCCTCCCACCTGACTGTCCACCGCTCCCAGGAACTCAGTCCAGAGCCTGGGCCTTGGTTCTGGCCCACGGGTGGGACCGCATCTCCATGCTGCTCTGGAGAGGCCAGGAGGGAAGACAAAGTGGCCGGGGACTCTGGTGACACAGTGAGCCCTGAGAAGGCGGGGGCCCCGCCCGGCTGGAACTCGGTGAGCCCCCACTGCCTGCGAGACACCTTCGCTTTCCCGCCGGGAGGGCGGCCTGGGTTAGGCACAGGCCAGGCCTCTGGCCTCACCCCAGTACCGGCGGCCACACCTCCCTCCTCCCCGAACAGACTGGTCCAGGGCCTGGCAGCCTGGCGTGATGCCGCGGGGCCCAGGTCCTGCCCGTGAGGACCCGGGATAAAGCCACCCATTCAGGGGACACACAGGCCCGCTTTGTGCAAAGCCCACGGCCTCCCGCCGCAGAGGGGACGGCAACCCCTCCCCCACCCCAGTGCACTCTTCACCCCAGCCGGGCCCTGGTGGTGGGCGCCCCGCGGCCCTCCCCTGCCATCTCCGGGGCCCAGCCCATGCTGGGCCTGGAGGGAGGGAGGGCCATGGGCGCCTTTGTCCCTGTCCCAGTGGCCTGCAGAGCCTGCACTGGACTGTGCTCTTTTCCTGGTGCCATCTGAGTCCAGACAGTGGCCATGGCTGAAGCCATGAGGCTGTGGGGGCCGCCAGGGGCCACGGAAGAGGTGCCAGCCAACCCAGTGGCTGCGAAGAAACCTCCCACAGCTCCACGGACCAGAGAGGGGCCCAGAGGGCAGGAGGGTCTGGTTTCTGGGGTCCGGTGTCCAGAGTGAGAGAATCACCCCCAGAAACGAGCTCCTGGTAGAGCTGCTGTGCCCATCTGGGCCCCCAGTCACACTCCACTCCACAAGGGCGCTGCTGGCCGAAACCCCGGCGAGCCAACAGGGCAACGCCGCAGGTGGGCTGCCTCAAGGGGCCATGCCTCCCCACCTCTCGGGAACCGCCTGACCTCTCATGCCAGCAACTCGTTCAAGAGTTTTAAAGCACTGGGCAGGAGGCTTCGGGACTTCTGGCCAAGAGAGGAGTCCCAGGTCACTCAGCTGCTAATGGGAGAGGTGGACCCTGCCTCAGTTTCCCCAGTCTGACAGGCCTCCCCTGTTCCCGGACATGAAGCCAAGTGCCCTGCATGGTACAAGCAGAGCTGGATCCTGCCACTGGCCCCTCCCCCAGCCTCAATCCCCAGATCGCTGGTGGCCACAGGACTCAACCAAAGCACTGGCCCATCTTTGCACTCTCTTCACCAGAGCCATGCAGCGAGCACCGTCACCATCCCCTGCACTGCCCCCAATTTGCAGACCAGCAAACTGAGGCTTGGGTCACACCCAGAAAAAGCGGGGCCGGGCTGTGAGCCTCCCTGAGACAGCTAAGACGGGAAAGGGCCGTTCTGCTCTGTCCTCCCGGCCTTCCCGAAGCACGAGTTAGTCTCTGTTCCCACACCCCAAGCGCCTCTGAGGACTCCGGGTCCCCCACCGCCCTGCACCCGCCAGCAAGGAGGTATGTGGTCCCGGGCACCCGCACCGCGGTGAGCCCCCACTACAACCTGTAAAGAGCTTGGGACAGGACAGGAAGCATCAGGTGCTCCATCGTCACTGTTGTCACAGTTCCCGACGTCCCTGTGGGGATGAATGGCACCCTTCATCCCGGCTGATGCTCTGGACACGCTGGACGTGCCCTGCTGGCTCTGTCCCCAGGCTGGGGGCTTGGGGCACAGTCTTCCAAAAGGGTCACTGGGATGGCAGCTGGATCCGAGGCCACCAGGGACTTACGGCCACTGATCTCTTCTCTGAGGACTCAGCTATGAGAACAGAGCTTTTTGGAAAAACCACCATTTTTCCCTCATTTTGTTCCGGGGTCAAGTCTGCTTGCTGTGGGGAGGGAGGGAGAGCAGCTCCGTCACTGTCCTCGGTAATGCCCGCCCCCCCGGGGTGGGTGACGGACGCGGCAGGCTCTGGGGGCACAAAGCCTGTCTTCCAGGTGCAAAGTAAGGTCCCTCTAAGGTAACTGAGCATCCTCTTCCTCTGTGAATCATTTCAAACGAACGGTGGCTCTGCCTCAAGGAGCGGCCTGACTCTCGCTGTTGCCTTCTCTGCGGGGCATGGCCGCAGTCACTCTGAGACGTGTGCACACACACCTCCGGTCCCCTTCCCGCGGGGCACGGCCCAAATCCTACGGACACCGAGTCTAAACTGTCATTCTGCGACGCAGACACGAACGTGACCTCTCAGCCCCTTTACAGATGAGGAAACTGAGGCTGAGAGAGGCGAGGGGATTGACTGAAGGCCACACAGCCCAGGGGTGCCCCCCCACACCCCACGGTCCTTTGTACCATGGCTCCAGAAGGTCGGAAACCGCATGGGGTCCGGCAAAGGGCATGTGTTAAGGGGACTGGTCACCAGGCGAGAGCATCGGCCACCACGGGGTCCAAGAAGCCAGTTGCTGAGGCCAGTGGTGCCCGTCTCTCCGGCCAACACAGAAGGAAAATCACAGGACAGAGAGGAAGGAACCTCTGGCCAGACCCTCAGGGAAGCTGTGGGCACTGCCCACGGCACGCTGCAAACTCACTAACAGCTGGGCAGTCCTCTGCCACCACCTGTGGCCAAGCAGGCTCCTCTCCAGGACAGGAGTTCCCCTGTGAGTTCCCACGCCCACCCTGGGGTGCAGCATGGGCCCCCACATGGCCAGGAGCTGAGCTGGGGAGCAGTCCTGAACCCACGGCTTCCCGGCCCCGGCTCTCCACCTCCTCCCGATCGGCCATGGAGCCCGGCGGCTGGGGAAGCCGGGATGTGCTCTCAGAATACGGTCTTGAAAATTAAATGAAAATTGTGGCTTAAAAAGGAACCAATTATTTCAAGAGTTATGAAACGCTCCACCAGATCTGTGATACAGGAAGAACACACAGGATTACATTCGCGACACAGGGATCTGACCACATTAAATACAACCTGGCAGGTTTCCACGGGATGCGAGGCCTGTGGTTTCCACCGGCGACCACGGTGCAGGCGCTGCTGACACCACTGCGGGCCCTGGGTCAGGTCAGCGATGGCAGAGACGGGGTTCTTTTGAGTCCAGGCTCATGCTGCCTCCCACCCCACTCTCGGTGACAAAGCTGCCACCTGAACCAAGTGCAGGAGACCCAGCTGCCCACGGGGAGGTGGCTGGTGGAGAATTTGCTACTATGTGCAAAGCCCAGGCCTGGGGGGGCAGGGGGCAGTGGGGTGCAGGGACTCATTTCTCTTTCCTCAGCAGGGGAGCTAGGCCAGAGTTCACCTGGCTCCTGCCAGCCCACAGGAGGTTTCCAGACCAGACGACCCCCCTCCCCCCAGTGTCTGCTCCGGCGGCGGGGCAGCCGGCAATGCTTCCTGGTTAACAAGCAGCCCATGCAGGCTGCCCTGTCTGGCCTCCCGGCCGCACGCCGAGGAATTAGGAATTGGCACTGTCTGAAATTTATGAAAATCTGATCTTGTTAGGCCTGCGTGGACGCGTCCCCCGGGGGTGGGCCTCATTGTCATTCCGCGGAGCCCCAGCCTGCCTGGGGTTCCAGCCATGGCATTTCCTGGTCCTCCTCCCTCACCTCCCCCCCACCCCACTGCATTGGAAGGAGAACCCAGCTCTGCCACCCCCACCCCCAGATTTTCAAGTCAAATGGAACCAAACAACTTTCTGATCACTCCTAGTGCCGTTTCAAACCCCACCCTGGGTGCGCTCATTTCTTCAGGTGAGATCATTTATGGGTTAAAAACCATGGAAGCCTTCCCCCAGCGGTGTGGGGGTGGGCAGCAAGCCGGGGCCAGTTTCCTCGGTTTTGAAAGCAGATGGTACGGTGTCGCCAGTGCTCGCGCTGTGCCCAGCACGCAGCTGAGTGCCCGGCGCCCGGCGCCTGAACGCGGATCCCTGAGATGCCGCCTGGCGTCGTCTGGCGTCCAGGAGGAGACACGTCACGCGCTGCCCGGACCGTGCCCGGAGCCCCCTGCGCGGCGGCTCACAGCAGAACTGAGGGTCCAGGTTAGGGACATGAGGTTTGCCTCCAACGCTCCTGAGGCTGACCCCCAGCTTTGCCACTGACAGTGGCCTCGGGCCAATCACCAGTGTCTGGGGGGCGGGGGAAACAGAGGGTGACCCCGTCCCCACTCACACCGTTGCGGAGAGAAACACACATTCCTCTGGAGCCAGCATTTCCAGGAAGGGTCCCCGGAATCCGCAGTCGCTGGAGAAGGCCCAGAAGCGTGGGTGCCCTCCGCCGGGGTCAGGGCGAATGGACAGTGTAAAGCAGTTCATACCTCTGTAGAGCGAAATAACCCCTCGAACCTTTCAAGTGCGGACCCTTGACCAGGGAAGCCCACTCGGGGCACTGACCTCCAGAGGTATTTCTCCCAGAATCCTCTCCCTTTCTCTCCCACGTTTTCTGTGAAAGGACCAAGCTCCGCCCGACCCCAGGGCCTTTGCACGTGACCCTGCCGGCCACCTGGAATGATCTTCCTCATATCCAAGTGCTTGCTGCCTCCTTACCTTCTGCTCCAAGGTCACATCCCCAGGACACGTCCCTGGGCACCCTGTCTGAAACAGCACTCTGTCCCCAACCCAGAACCCGCGCCTGCTCTATTTTCCTCTGTGGCTTTAGATCTGGAATGCTGTTTGTGACCTAACCATTTATTCCCTGCTCTCACTCCTGGAACATCCATCGTCACCTGAAGCGACTCTTTGCTTCATCTCAGCGTCCCCAGTACTGAGGACAGCGCCTGGCCCGGAGCAGAGACACAGTAAATATGTTGAAGGAACAATCGAGGGCAGGTGTGGTTGCCCTTGGGAGGCCACCAGTGGGGATGGCCCGGCCACAGGACAGGCACGCTGCACGTACTTGCAATCACACTCAGGGCAAGAGGGAAAAAGACGGAAGCAGCATCCAAAACAGACAGCGGCTCCCACTGGGGCGCATCCCAGGAGGTCCCCTGTGTCTGGGACCAGTGTCTGGCGCACTTCCAGCGTGGGATGTCAAGGCCCTCGTTCTGGGGCTGGGGGTGGTGGAGCCCAGAGATCACCTGGCCTCTCACCGGCCCAGGGAGTGTCCTTGTGGGGCAAGAAGGATGCCTGACTGCCCCACCCGGGGTCCCTGGCTCCAGGTGCCCTCCCCTCACCTGGAGAGGGGGAGGCCCATGAGGCCAGACTTGCAGCTGGGCCTGTGATACAGGGACGCGCTGTCTCAACACCAGACGGGACTGACGGCCACTCCAGGGAGGCAGGCATCCTCTTGGCTGCCGGAGACCACGTGTAACAACAGAGGATGGTCCAGCCTCACACCACTCCCTCTGCCTGAAGGCCATGTCCAGCCATGTAGTGTGCTTCCTTGCTGGGCTTGGTCCTTCCCCTCTGGGCTCCTGAGCACGCCCTGCCTCAGTTTCCTCCCCCTGAATCCTGACTCATCTCCCCCTGTTGCGTGAGCCTGAGGAAGGGGGCCCAGGACGTGGCTCTCTACTGCCCCAGCCAGAGCCTACAGAGAAGTCCCCATGTGAGGCTGTCCCAGTGCAGGTGGAAGCATCCAGAAGCCCAAGGGACCATACACCGTTGAGGTGCACGAATCTGACAACACGGGACCGGGTCGGAAGGATTTTCAGATAAATCACCATCTCCACACATCCCGCGGCATGTGCTCCTTCCCGCAGAAAGATGCCTTGCCTTGGCTGGTGAAGGGCCACCCAGCACTGACTTCTGAGGCCCAAGTTCTGGGGCTTCACCCCACAGGTCCTGGGGTCCCCTTTTTGTGGAGGGGGCCTTGGAGGGGGCTGCCGCGGCGCCCACGGGTCTGACCGCGTGACCAGGCACCGGATGGTGGGCTGAGAACCGGAGCAGAGCAGAGGGCCCGTCATTTCAGAGCCGCGTGATGAAGCGCTCCCTCAGTGACGAAAGACAAAGCTATGCCTTTTATCTTTCCTGCTATTATCCAAATGGAAAGAGCTAATGGGATTTTTATTCCACTGTCACCGACATCGAACGTCTTAAACACCCACTGTCAGCGCAGGATCAATCACCGTGCGAGAGTCGTCGGCAGAGTGGAGTGAACTCGCGGGGAGAGCGAGACCGGCTCGGTCGGCGTGCCGTCGGCGGGGCCCCGGGAAGGCATTTAAAATGCATCGCATGCGCTTTGTTAACTCAGAAGAGTAGGGGACCCGAGGGGAGGGCAGCTGCCTGCCGGTGGTCCTGCTGATGGCCACTACCACCTTCTTGGAGGAGCATTTTCGCAGCGCCTCTCAAAACTGAAAATGTGTGCTACCGCTCAACCCAGTTGTTTTAACTTCCACGATTGTCACCGAACGGGACATTTGCAGAATGGCTGGAAGGCAGACATGCATAAAGACACTGCAGCAGGGTTTAAAAAATTTTTTTTAAGTGAACAACCAGACACCACCTATATCCCACTCAACAAACCCTAGTCTGTCACATCACGGACAGTAACGAGGCCACGGCAGGGATCCTCGACCTGTGCCCTTCCGACCCCGGGCCGGACCCTTCTCTGCTGGGGAGCCGTCCTGGGCATCATAGGCTGTTCAGCAACATCCCTGGTCTCTCCCTTCACCCCACACGCTGCCCCATGTCCCCTGGGGTCAGAGTCGCCCTGGCTGAGAGACATCGGTGTCAGCAACTGTCGCTGGGCAGAAATAATGAGCCCGGAACAGTATCGGTGCCGCAAGCCCATTTTTAGAGTGAACATGAGGATAAATACCCAATTGCTGATGAAGGCTACTTCTGGAACAGGGTAACTGCCCTTCTTGCTTTCTGTACTTCCATGCTGGTTGCACTCTGTGGTCACTTTCATTTAAACACGATCTTAATTTAAACATGCCCCAAAGACTCAGGCGCGCGGGCGTGTGCGTGTGAGTGTGTGAGTGCGAGTGAGGGCCTGTGTGCGGCTGACAATGCAAGGCATGCTTGCTCCCGCCACTTGGGAGGCCCCGTCCGCTCCTTGCAAACCAGCAGATGTTTCTTTCTCTCAAGCACTGATTTTCAAGAGCCTGGTGTTTCCCAACACGAGCGGGGACGGCGGCGCCAGGAGACGGGAGGTGAGCCGGCTCCCTTTGCAAGCCTCTCAGACACAAAGCGCGCTCTGAATTGGGCGGCACAATGCGGCCGCTACTTAGCCGCGTCTCAATGGCTCCTCAATCAGCTGGCCGCGTGCTGGAGTGGCCCTGAGGCCGGCCGGGCGGCCGCTGTTTGGAGGGTTCCCCCGCTGACCCAGGGTGCCCTTCCCTTTCAGGACTGAGAGGGGCCCAGCTCTTTGGGTCTGAGCCAGGGCAGAAGCCGGGAGGTGGACTGACGGCCAAGGTCAGCTGTCAGGAGGGGCGGGAGGAGGCGGGGAGGGCCAGACAGGCTCCCTGGGCCCCGGGAACGGAACCAAATCCTGTAAAGGCAGGGTGGGGTCGTGGTCCAGTGGTTAGCAGGGCCCTGGAGCTGGCCTGGTGGGATCCAACCCCAGCTCTGCCAGTGGCCAGACCTGGGACACGAGGAAGGTTTTCCGTTCTCTGTGCCTCAGTTTCCTCACCGGGAGAAGCAGGCCCCACGGGTGCCTGCTTCACGTTGTGGAGACGAACCTGGGTGCAGGACCCTGCTCTCTAGACCGTCTCTCACCTTTATTCAGACCCCACGGCCAGACTCGCGGGTCCGAGGTGAGAATCCAAGGAAAAACAGGTCTCCGCACGGAGCTCACCGGAAACCCCACGGAGCTGGCCGTTCTCCCAAGTCCTCCGTCTGGACCAGAAGGAAAGGGAACCTGTGTTACGGACCGAATGCTGCATCCCCCAAGTTCATTGGTTGAAGCCTTCACCCCCAGTGCGGCTGTATTTGAAGGCGAGGGCTTCTGAGGGAGTAATTAGGTTAAATGAGGCCGCGAGGGGGAGGCCCTGGTCCCACAGGGTCACTGTCCTCAGAAGAAGAGACAGCAGCACACACACATCGAGGAAAAGCCATGTGACCCTCTGCCAGCCAGCAGGAGAGGCCTCACCAGAAACTCCATGTGCCAGGACCGCGAACTTGAGCTTCGGCCTCCAGAACATCAGGAAGCTGACTCTATGGTTGCAGCCCCGAGCCTGCGGGGCTTTGGCAGAGCAGCCGAGGAGACTGGCGCACGCGCCTTGGATAGACCGGGGCGCCGGGCGCAGGAGCCTCAAGTCCTGGAGCCGGGATCCTTGTCCCGGGGGAAGGACCCATGGAAACGCAAAGGCGCCTGCTGCGGACAGAAAGACAGGCAGTGGGTTGTGGCACCTATCCTGGGGACTCGGCAGTGCCACCATCGTTCAAGCAGCACAGCATGGCTGTGCACCTACTGTGTGTCAGGCGCCAGGGGAGCCGAGCTCCTTCAGGGCAGCCGGGGCGTTTCCAGTCCTCCGGGGACTTGTCCTCTGTGAGGTGGCAGGATTCACTTCTGTGCCCCTGGCTGGGCCTGTTTTGGGCAGACGATCGTCGATCTGGACTAAGCAATGCCTGACAGGCACAGGTGCACCGGCCGCGTCCCCTCCTGCGTCAGAGGGCTCGGTCCTCTCACCGACTCTTCCCTGCAGCTCTCCGGAGGGTCCTGGTCCCACTGTCCCCTGCTTGAGGGACACAGAGTCTGGGGCTGGGAGAGGGAGACGCACACCCAAGGTTACACAGGCCACGTGGTCGGGCCTGGGACACCTGACCTCCGTTGTCTCCTGTGACAGAGAGGACGAGAACTCCATACACAGGAGGGGCGGGGGGCCACAACCACAACATGCCCATCCTAACGGCCCCCGACGGTGAAGGCAGGGACGGTCCTTTCCCCTGTTCTAGACCTTGTCACTTCTAAGAAAGAGCAGCAGATGGCAAAGGCCTGAGTCCCCCAGACGCCAGACTGGGCCAGAAGGTCACCTAACCGTGACACCATCCCCAGGGTCCCTGGGGGCAGCCCCAGCCCAGGATGGGGCATTCCTTGCTGCCGGTTTGTTTAACACTTTTGTGGGGAAGGTTTCGGGCCCCTGCAGGGACCACCTGGCCAAGCAGGGCCCTGAGCAGGTGGGACGGTGAATGCGTCTCTGCCTCCCTCTCAGGCCTGAGAGTCTGAGTCTGTCTGATGGCATCTGTGTGTCTGTCTCCAGTCTGTCTGTGGATGTGTCGCCTTCTTTCTCGGGGTGTTTGTCGTTCAGGTGTCTCCCGTGTGTGTGGCTGTCTGCGGCCGAAACTGTCTAGAGTCTTTTGCTGACACGCTGTTCGAGTTTCTTCCTCTTCCTTTTTCCAGTGACAGGAAAACCCGAACACCAGCGCGCAGCTCCAAGCTGCCAGATGCACCAGCGCCTCTTCTGGTCCACGCCCCAGGGCCGCACCACCACGGCGAGACTAGTCCAGCTCTTTATCACTTCCTTTTGAAGCAGCATTTTCCAGAGACAGAAAATGCCAGGCACTGGGAGGCCCAGGTTCTGTCCCGGGTTTCTCGAAGAGAAGCAGACGCTCCCAGGGGTACATTTTCCGAGCTCCCAGGAGGGGATGTGGCAAAGCTGCAGGAGCTGAGTGCGACCTGGCTCTGAATTTGAATCCCGCAAAGGTGACCCCTGCCTCAGTTTCCCCACCGTAAAGCAGGGGTCGGTAACAGTGGAACCTCCCAGGACTGCCGAGCATTTGCACACTCGCTCTCCCCAAACCGGTGGGTACCGGGCAAGGGCGTACGGAGCGGCAGCCACCCCCAGGTTCAAGGCGGGCGGCCCCACCTGACCGGGCAAGGCATGAGGCCACTGTTACAACAGCACCCTTTCATTAACGATCGGGGGAGTGGGTGGGGTGGCGGCTGGTCCTGAGCAGGTGAATCCAGTCCACATGATAACAGTTGGTGTGGGCAGAGGGAGAGGAGAGAAACAGCCAGAAAAATCCATCCGGAGACAGGTCTACACAGGAAAGCAAGGTCCCGATGCAGAAGCTGAAGGAGGTGGGGGGCGGAGGGTGCTTTCTCCCGCCTGGGCAGGCCAGAGCAGCTCGGGGGCTCCAGCCGCGGAGGGACCTGGCCCCGACTGTACTCCAAAGAGTGTTGACCACCCACACGGGGGCCCATGGGGTGTCCCCAGGCTGAGGCTGGGGGAGACGTAGGAGTCAGCCCTCAGGAGCAGAGGCTGCGCCCATGGGTGCTCCCTCACCTTCCTGTTTCCTCCTTGGCGTCCCGACTCCCTTCCCCATCGATTCCGCACATAGCAGCTATAGCAATTTTTTAAAAAACATCAACTGAATTACTGACTTGTGCTCTGATTAAAACTCTCCAAGGCCCACTCATCAACTCTATTTCCGTACTCCCACTGCCTTCCCCTGCTCCCCACTCTCTGGCCATGATGGCCTTTTTCCTGTTCCTACCCCAGGACCTTTGCGCATGCAGATTTGTCCTTGGATCTTTGCATGGCCCACCTCAGGGGGCTTCCTGGTCACCCCATGCCCAATGCACTCACCTCTCACCTCACTCTGCATCTCCTGATGGCCTGTCCTGGCCACATGGGTAAAGCAGTGTTCAGTGAAGGAGCTTGGACTGCCCGGCTCTGTTCCATTCTGGCTTTCTATGCCTGCGTTTTTTGTCTGCACCATGGAGAAAATGTCAGCCCACCTCAATGGCCTGATAGAAGACTGGAAACTACCTAGAAAGCACCTTGCATGTAGCAAAGCATAGCGTCTGTGTCTGCTACTATGAGAAACTATCTTCTTGCCCTGGCTGGTATGGCTCAGTGGACCGAGCATCCGTCTGTATAACCAAAGGATCGCCGGTTCGATTCCCACTCAGGGCACGTGCCTGGGTTGTGGGCCAGGTCCCTAGTAGGGGACGCATGAGAGAGAGCCACGCGTTGATGTTTCTCTCCCTTCCCCTCTAAAAATAAATAAATAACATCTTAAAAAAGAAATTATCTTCTTTACTAATTTGCTTGCCTGTTTATTATTGATGTCACCTCTCCAGCAAGAAGGCTCCATGCAAGGGCCCCTGTTTGTCCTGTTCTCACCGTGTCCCGGGCAGTTCACACCACACCCCTGGCACAAGATGCCACCCTCAGTTAATATTTGAAGGAGGAAGGGATCTGAGCCCCAGGTCCGCTCGCCAGGACTCGCATCTCTACCCAGAGGGCGGAGGACGAACAGGTGCTGGTGAAGAGTGAAGGGTGCACCACCAAACCAAACACGCGACCACCGAGCGCCCCTAGGACCCAGCAGTCGCACACTTGGGTTTCATCCCAGAGGAGAGCGGTGTCTGTCCACACGCGACCCTGTGCGTGAACACTCCCAGCAGCTCCGTCGGCGGCAGCCCCCGGGGGAGGTGGCCCGGAGCTCTTGGACGGGAGCGGGCAAACGGACCGGGGCGTGTGCACAGCCCAGGATTGTGCAAAGGGGAAACCCGAATGAGGTTGATGGGTCGTGGCCAATGTCCATTCCTGTCTATTCCTAGGGGTCACCCCCGGGGCAGGCTGGGGGGCCTGCGCAAAAGGCTTTCTCTGTCTTATTTCTTAGAATTGCATGCGGTTCCACAGTGATCCAAAATTAAGTTTTTGGTTTTGTTTTTAAAGGGAAGAGCCTGGAGGGCCCCATCGCCTGGGGGGCCCCCGTCCCCTGGGGCCCTCAAGTCACACTGGCAGAGGGCACCTCAGGCAGCCTCCAGTGACCCGTAGGGCGCAGCCCAGGCCTGGCACTGGGAGGGTGGCTGGCTGGCTGCAAGGGGAGGGTCAGAGCCGAGACGGAAGCTGCTCCCCCCGCCAGCTCCACCCGTCTCCCGCTCACAGCCGCCATCTGGCTCCCGCAGCCAGCCAAATGAAACCATCTCTCGCTGTCATCTTCCAACGTGCAGGTCTGGCTCCCAGGTTTGAGAATTCAATTCTAAACATGCCACTTAAAATTTAGAAACGAAGAAAGAAGATGTTAAGTGACCTCGAAGCATTGGCTCCTATTGGCTTCCCCCTAGCAAAAAGCGAAGAACCTCCAACTTCTTTCCCAAGAGGAGGGAGAGCGGTTTGGTTCCCCCAATAGAAAGTATGGTATGTCCTCGTACAATCAGCTGTCCCCACACAATGTCTCCAAGTGTCCTTGTATCCCCAGCACAATGGCATATGCCCAATACAATGTATCAGTGCGTCCTGGTCTCATTGTAAAGTATCAGTGCATTGCCAATGGTAAAGGGACTTCATACTCTGCTGTCAGTGGCCGCCCTCACACACAGCAGAGTCAGGAGCTGCATGGATGTCTGGTGACACCTGAGTATCCTTCTCTCACATACCCTCACCTGGCTTCTCCGGACACCTGGCCCGAGCTGGATTTGATCTGTGTCGAGTGCCGGTCCCTCTGCCTCTGGGGGTCCATGCCCAGCCCTGTGCTGGCGCAGGAGAAGCAAAAGTGGGCCCCCAAGAGGCTCAGGTCTGCCAGGGCCGGCGGTGAGGGTAGGAGGACACTGAGCTGGAGAGCAAGTGTGCACTGAGCACCAGGAGCTCCGGGGGCCGGAAAGGTGATGCGAGAGGGTACTGAGCAGAGCGCGGGGTGGGAGGGCTCCTTAGGTGGGCTGTCAGGGACAGCATGTCTGGGGAGACCCCAAAGCCAAGACCTGAAAGATGGGGGAAGCTGGGGAGGGACACCCGTGGCCAAATGACTGAATGGCCAGTGCAAAGGCCCTGAGGTAGGCATGAGGGTATGATGGGGAGTTAGCAGCTTCCAGCTGGGCAAGGGGGTGTGCAGCCCCCAGGGTGCGTGCCAGTGTGTGTATGCGTCGACACCTTTCCGGGCTAGGTCCAGGGACCTGCAGCGTTCGGTATGTTTTGCAAACAGCCCGCTGCAGATAAAATGATCTCTGTCAGGCTTTCGCTCCCAGAGGAACCTCTGGTTCAGGTAAATTCTTAAGCTGCAACCCCCAAGGTAGAAGCAAAGGCCGCAGCCGAACGTTTAAACTCATACGGTGGAAGGGAGAGGCGGGGGTAGGTGCTGGGCACCCGCAGTGGCTCTGAGATCCTTGGAGCGACTCCTGAGTGAGTCTGGGAGGAAGACAAGCCTGTTGGGCTCTGGGTCTCTGGGGGAGGCAGCAGCTGGGAGACCCCCTGACAGGGGTCAGATGCAAAAAAACATGGGACCAGAGAGGAGAAGGTGACTGCTCAGAGTTACAGAGCTGCCTGGGCGAACCTGGACAGCCAGTGCCAACCTCCTGGCCACTCACCCTGGCGCGCCGAGTCAGGGTCTGCGTGGCGTGCCACCCAGAGGGTAAGGGCCGTGGTCTTGCCGTCTCTGTGAGGCGGGTCTGGCCTGTGCACCCATCCCCACAGCCCCAGGCGCCCTGGCTGGGTGGGGAAGTGGCGGAGTGACCGCTGCCCGCCAGCCCCCCAGCGGGGAGAGTTTCAGCCACCGGGGGCTGTGCTGAGGGCCCGAAGTGTTTTCTCCCATGCCAGGCTCCCCAGCAGCCCCCGTGGGGAGTCCTGTCACCACGTCCGCGTGACAGATGAAGAGGCTGCCAGCCGCTCACACACAGTCGCTCCGTCAGAGCAGGCCTGGGGGTCAAAGCGGTGGTTCTTACCGAGGGCGGTTCTGCCCACCAGGGGACGTCTGGCAACGTCCGGAGACATTCACGGTTGTCCCTGCAGGGATGGGGCGCGAGTCTGCTGTCTGCTCCCCCATTAGAGTCCAGCCCAGCCCCTTGCACTCACCACCTTCTGTCCCCCGCTCCTTCAGGGGCAGGGGGCAAGAGCTTAACTTCCCATCGGGCAAACAGGTGACGGCCGATTCCACAAACGCCCGGGCCCGCCCTGGTCCCTGCATAAACTGCCTGTGTGCACGCACGCACACAGCAGCCCGGGGCGGGGGTGCTCCAGGATGGTGAGTTCGTGGCTGGGTCCCCCCTCGAAGGCAGGAGACTGCCTCTGCCATCAAGCCATCACATGACCTTGGGCAAGCGGTTTCTTTCTGAGGCTCGGCGTTCTCGCCCACAGAATGGGGCATTGGCTCCCGGGTTCCCTCACAAACCAAAGTACCAACTCCCCAGTGACGAGGGGCCCATGTGGCGGGTCTTCCTGGACTGGCGGGGGTGCCAGTTGCTTGCCCAGAGGGGTCTCCCTGAGTTCACCCTCCCACAGCCCCTTTTGACAGAGAGGGGGTTAACATGACAGGAGAACGGGGGTCTCTAGCCAGCACCCCATACATTCAGAAGGTAAGAAGACCCACTGAGAGGGTCCAGCTGGGACCCCCATGCCTCCACTAACACAATTTTTGAGCTCGCTGCAAACAGTACCCATTGCCTAGTCCAGCTTCCAGCCACAAAGTAACTCCTCCTGGCCGAACGGAAGTCAATTGATGAGCTATAAATATTTCTGCTAACTGCCGCCGGGGAGCTGGGCTCTGTGCCTCGGCAGCCCCCCTGGAAAGCAGGGCGGCTCACCCGATTTGTTTCGAGTTATGAAAATAGACGTTGTCTCCTGGCCGCATCTGTTTTGTCTGACAAACGAGCAGCAATTTGCCTCCTAAATAAGGCAGCACACCCAGGCCATCTTGAAACTCTGCCTCCTCCAACTTTGCAGAAAAGAAAAGAAAGAAGCCCTGGCCTCTCAGGTGGGGGGCTTGGGAAAGGAGCCGGTTTTCCATCTCGTCGGGAGGGCGGCGGGCGCGCAGGGCGTCGAGGCGGCCCGCGCTCGCTCGGCTCTCCGAGCTCGCCTCTCCCCGTGCAAACGAAGCTACTGGACCAGAGGCAATGGGGGAACCCCACCGCTCTTGAAAAAGAAAAAGACCAGGAGATAGGCAATCAATTATTTTTTTAAAAAAGTCTTCCCAGAACTCAAGCTAAGAATGTGTTTTTTTTGTGTATGTGCTGGGAAAGGCTAGTTTTTGGAGGGAAAATCAGTCCTGCGCCACTCGGTGCCCCACGAGCTTGGTGTCGGGGTTCATGCCACCATTTCCTTTAATTACTCCAAGGCAGACCCGGTTACAGTGTGGACACGCCCGCCAGCCTGAAGCTCCACCGGCTACTGTCCTTCTGAAGGACAGTTCTCGCCCAGGAATTTGGTGGATGGGGCTGGGCCAGTGTGTGCTCCCAACTCAAACTTGGTAATGCTGTTTTGGTCTTTTTTTTTTTTAAAGACCCCTAAACCTCAAAATAATACACTTAGGACTTTTCTCCTGAAAGACGGGCATTACAGTAATGGCGGAGCAGGGAGAAACCTCAATGACGGTGTAACTCAAAGCATCACAGACTTGGTCACCCGACTTCGCCCTTCTGGGGCAAGGGAATTATGGGTTTTCAGGCTGAAACCATGGGAAGGCTCCGAGTCCCACTGTCTCCAGCTCGCGGCCTCAGCTCCGTGGCAAGACGCCCACACCGCACCGGGTGTCAGCCCGCACCCTGCACCACGGGCGGGCGGCTCTGCCTATGGGGCTGAACTGTTTTTGGGGGGAGAAATCAAAGGATCGTGCCAAGAAACCCGGAGTGTTTTGAGACGTGTCTCCTCTACCCCCGTCTTGTGCAGATGCAATGTCTGGCCCGCTCCCACCCCCCAGGAAAGCAGACCGACGTGCCGGATTTGCTTGGTCTGGCAGAAATGAGATGCGTGGGGCTCCCAGGAGACATCTGGTGGGCCGCCAACCCCACCCCCCTCTCCACCTTTTGTGCCCCAACCATGTAAGACCCGGAGGGCAGACTGATGGCTTCGGGGTGGAGGGTGGAAATGTATGGCTTTGCAGCAGGGTCAATGGCAGTGACAGTAGTTTTTGGGGTGGGGGGAGGCGCGGAGGGAAGGCCTGGCTGCAGGGACGGGCAGGGCACGCGCCATCTCTCCATCGCGCGGCTCTTGCTGCAGGAGGGAGCTCCGACCACCGAGCCAGGCTGTCCCAGCTCAGTTCCTGACTCCACTGGCCTCAGGGCTGCCTCACAAGGGGAGGCGTGTTCGGGGGACCCTCCCCCACCCACGGCAGCATCCAGAGAAGCCCAAAGTGGTCCCTTTCTCGGTCACCAACAGGACAATGCCCATTTGCAGGCTCAGTTCCTGTGGGATGGCACCGGGCTGATGGCGGGGCGGGGGTGTGACCCTTCTCCCTCACTGCTTGCCCATTTCCACGCGGGCAACACATCACCTCGTCGCTATGGCGATGAGGTTAATTGATGCATCTATCTGGAATAACTCAAACCTCAGACCCATTCAGGTGGCCCCAATATTTTCATCTTTAAAAGGCCAACTTCTGGTGTTTCATTGGTCTCTGTACACCACCAAAAAACGGGATTGTGAAAGAGTGGTAAAAAGTGGGGAAAGTTTGGGGGTAAGTGTGTGAGGGTCTCTGCTTGTCCTTTAGGGATGAGAAAACCTGGGATGTCACTTTCTTTATCTTTTTTTTTTTTTTGGTGGTGGTATAAAATTAGCACAGTCAAGTCAATGTGTGATAAACACAGAGGCTGCTGCCAGGAGGTGAAGCGACTTAATTTAAGGGAGGGAAGAATCGGAGGCAGTTTTGGGAAGGGGGTGGGTGGTCAAGTGGTTGGAGGGGCGGTACCTGCCGCCTCCCCACTTCCAGCCCCGTCCCCGGAGGGAAGAGCCAGTCCCTGAGAACCCACATCTGCGGGGTGTCTAGACACTCATAAAGAGGACAATCAGAGAAAAGAAAAAAGCTACACGCCGCCATCACCCTGGCCTCCTCCTCGCGGGGCACTGGGCGGCAGCCCGCACGGATGATGAGACGAGGAAGGCCCGCGTGGGCCGGGGCGGCCGGGGCGGTCTGGGCCGAACGCGGTTTATGAGCGAGTGTTTTGAAATTCTACTTTAAATACGCCGGTAAATGAATTCAACCTTGTCAGATCTTTCTCCCTCGCGCAGACCAAATATCCCGCTGGCGTGCTGTCTAGACAGAGATAACAAAGGACTTTTTACAGCGCCCAGAGACATGCTGACAAAGTAGCCATTTAAAGATGCAGTGTGGCTCTCTCCGTCCAAAACGATTTGTCAGACGGACTTAAATGAAAATGCTAAGTTATCGGTCTGGTTTGGGGTCTGCCGGGGGATGGGGTGAGGGGGGGCGCCTCGTCAGGGGGCTGGCTGCTCTGGAGAAATAGAAAACAGATCACCTCTGATTGGGCCGCACTCCAAGTTGCTCTTAAAATAGGACTGTGCGTGGCTGACGGGCAGATAATTCTCGCTCCTCTCTCGTTCTAAGAGGTCGGCTGTTAAAACGTTTCTAACACCTAGTGGGGACAGCTGCTGTGTGGCACTGTTCGATTTTAGAAGGTGCAAAAAGGGTTAAATTAAAATGCATGGGGATAAGAACTTGCCTCCACCTGCCTGGGGGAAAAATAAATGGGAGAGGAGGAATTTGGTGTCCCCTCCACCTATGCATTTGGCGGGAGGGGCTCCCCTCTGCTTTTACAAAGGGTCCCTGCAAAATGGGCTGTTCTCCCTTCCCAGGACAGGAGGGCAGTGTGAGGGGGTGGGCTGGCTTCAGGGATGCATCCCTGGGACATGCTTGCTGGGATCCCACATGAGCCCTAAGCCGGGGGTGCGCCCCTCCTCAGCCAGGCCACATGCAGGAGGGAGTGCACCATGGGCTCGCTGGCCACCCCTCCGCCAGGTCACAACTTGGAGCCACAGACAGGGGCGGGTCCCCTCGAAAGGGGGTCTCTGGTCTCTTCAATTTGAAGCTGCCAACCTCTAGAGCAAGACCTGGCACCCACCAGGAGCCCAATGAGGGGTCTTTCCTTCCACCAACCTTCACTGCCTTCTCTGTCTCGTGCTGGCCATGCTGCCCCTTCCTCCCCAGGCCTGCCCGTGGGACGCAGGCTCGGGTCCTGAGATACGCCCGCCCGCCCTCCCTCCCTCCAGTGCTGTCAGCGCAGACACTGGAGCCAGACAGGCATGGATCAAACTCCAGCTCCTCCCCTTCCTGGTGGCCCAAGCCAGGTCACCGCTCCGAGCCTCAGTTTCCCCAACTGTGATGGGGGCCAGGCCTCTCGCCCTGGAGAGCTGTTGTCAGGATCTGATGCCTGGGCGGGGCTGCCGCTGGCACGGCGCCCTGCAGGCCCGCCCCGCCATGAGCTGGGCCGCTGTCACCTGTGAAGTGGGTGGCAGTGACAGCTCCCCCATGCAGAGCTGGGCTGGGGGCCGGACAGGTGCAAACGTCATGAACAGAAGTGGCAGGATCAACACCCACACTGGTCCCCAGGGACGTCACCCTGGGGACACAAACTGTCGGAGCCTGCGTCACAGCGAACCCGAACCGCTCGGGTAACGGGGAGGCCGCAGGACCCCGGCCTCGAGAGCTGCCCTTTACTCCCCGGCTCCCGAGCCCTGATTTTTCGTCACTGCTGACGGAAGGCTGCTGCTCCTCACTCGTCCCACGGCCCACGGCCCACGGCCCAGGGCTCCGGGAATGACAGGGGCTGGCAGGGTCAGTGGTGCCGTGGACAGCCGACCCCCAGGCCAGACGGGATGCGACCTGCCCAGATGACCCAGCCAGGGGTGGAAAGAACCCACCTGCTCCCGCCCTCCTTGGGCAACCGCGGCAGCGTTACTAATTGGTGACCGAGCTCTTTCTCAGCACCGGGCTCAGCCCAGCCCCCGGGGAAGTCTCTGCCCATCAAACAAATAAAACTTTTTTTTTTGCCAACTCTTCCCCAAGCAATGTCATGGGGTCTTTGACCTGAAAGGATGTGACCTAGAAGGCGTCTTTAACCGGAGGAAACAGTTGTGTCCTGCAGGATACCAGCAGGGAACACCGCCAAACATACACAGTGAGGTCCAGCCTCCCCACACCTTTGCCCAGCCTGGAGGGGTGTGAGCAGCTCTCTCCACCCAGGATCTCTATCCACTTCCTCTCCTCGAGCTCCCGATGGCCTCTGTCCCTGGGTCCTGTGTCTGTCTGTCTTCCCCTGTCAGCTTCGAGCACCGTGAGGTCAGGCCGGTTTGTCCAGGTCCCGCTGCAACCTCTGTCTTCATAACCTGGCACCCATCTTCCCTTCCGCATGGTCCAGCCCCCATCGCCGGGGCCCTGGATGTCGGCAGGCCGCCCCTCACTGCTCTCCCTGCCTCCAGCCCCGTCTCCACGCAGCACCACCTGGGCCCTGCTCTCCACCCTCACGGGGCTCCCCGGCACCCCAGCACCAACCGCAAATGCCTATAAGTCTGACAGCTCTGCCCCTAACGGCCCCGTTCCAACCATCAGCTGCAGCCGCCCGGAAGCGGTGAAGGCCCCCAAAGCACTGCGTGGTGTTGGCAGGAACCCACCAGCCCTGACGTGGACTCTCGTTTCTCCTTCCCCGAGGCTGGGCCGACAGGTGCTGAGGCCTGAGTGGCGACACATGCCATAAACCACCCCGATTCTGGGGGCTCCCCACTGCACAGCAGAGCTGGGAGGGGCCTTCTGATGGAAACTGGCCATTCAGAGAGGGCAGGCGGCTGGCAGCATCTCACAGCAACAAGTCCCAGGCGGAGGCAAGCCCTGCCCAGGCTGCCCCCTGCCCCTCCTCCTGACAGGCAGCAGCCCACCTGCTTCGGCTTCTGCCTGTGTTCTCCACCAAACTCACCGGCAGCGGGGCGGGTGGGGTGGGGGTCGCGTGTGTTTGCTTCTTCCCTGTCCCCAAACCAAACCACGTCATGGTTATCCACGTTGAAAGAGTGGCAGCAACCACTGCCAGGCAGGGAAGATGGGTTCTCTCTGGAAATCCCCACCCCGGTTCTCCCTGCGGGGACTTCCTGTGGCCACTCCTGCCCCCGTTTCACAGGTGAGGAGCCCGAGGCTCCGGGAGGTCACAGACCCTGCAGGTCAAGAACTCAGCCTGGAACTAGAACAGAGCATCACGGTGCACAGTCTGCATCTCTCCTTGGCCAGTGCCAGCTCCCAGGCAGCGACCCCAACGGCCAGGGGACAAGGTGGCTTTGGGGCCCACCGCGGGGATGATTCTGTCTGCCCTGGCCTTTCCGAAGCACCCAGACACGGCGCGCACCCTCGAGCAGGGAGGCAGGGGATGTGGCAGGCAGCACCTCCTCTCCCAGGGTTTCCCGGGCTCCGCCTGGCTAGCCGCTGCCCTGGCCCAGACCCATAGGCACGGGCGGCGGCTTTATTTAGACGCTGTCCACTGGGCAGCTCTGGGCGCTCAGGCCCGAGTGGGCGTCAACCCGATTGGGTTTCACGGCGCGTTTCTGTCGGAGCTGCCCCCGTCACTACAAACCAGGGCGTGTTTGGCTGGTAGGGCTGGTCACTGGCCGGGCAGGCGGAGACAGAGGCCGCTGACTCCTTTGAAACTGGTGTCCCTTCACCCGCCCCCACCCCTTTCTTCGCTCGGGGGAAGATTTCTTCCTGCCTGGGCCCAAATCCCACTTGCTGGGGCCGCTCCGCAACCCCTGACCCTCCAGAACAAAAGGGAATGTGAGCGTCTAGACCGCCAGTCTGAATGTGAGAAGGGGCTTTGTGTGCCCAACGAGGGGCGCCTGGCCTCCCAGGCGGAAAGGTCGGGGCACAGGGGCGGTGGCGGGGAGGTGCCTGCCGGGCCCACCTCCTCGGGGCCCTGCGCCGCCTGTCCCTCCTGGGACAGGGACATGGCTGGAGCCCAGCACCTGGAACCCAGCCTGGGTCACTGCCAAGGCTCGGCACGCTGTCCCCAAGGAGACTCGGGGAATCCTGGGCTGTCACTACAGGAACGGATTCCCAGGAAGCCCTCGGAAAGTTCCTGAACCTGGGAGGCAGCTGTGACCGTCAGCTGTTTCACTATGGTGATCAGTTTAGAGCCTGGTGTATATTCTGGGTGGATGAGGGTGGAGGGTCCCCAACAGGGACACCTGGGTCTTCCTGTGTCTGGAAGTCCTTGCTGTAAGCGGGGGACACGTTCCTGGACTCCTGACTGTGGCGGCTGGCTGTGTGACCCCAGACCCCTACTCACCCTCTCTGGGTCTCAGGGACCCGTCTATAAAGAGAGACTTGAATCAGATCTGTGGTCGTTCAGACTTGTTTTCCCCGCGGGAGCCCTCGGTGTTGAACGCAAGTCTGCCACGTGGAGAGGGGCAGCTCTACGACGGCCGACTGGGGCCCCAGGGCCTGTCACGTGGGCCAGGGCCAGGGTGGGGGCCTGCGCCCACCTCCCTGACCTCCGGTGGCACCAGCCCTTCATCAGCCTTCAATGCAAACACCTGCAGATAGGCCTGCAGAGAACAGATCAGCTGAATTTACTGATCTTCTGACGGGACTACGGGCATTTTTGACTTTTGTCTTTGCCATTCATCAAATTCTTTGTTTGAACTTTGGTTAAATAAGGAGCATATATCACTCTTTACAATCAGAAGAGTCACACCATTTTCACTGTGACACAGGAGACAAAAATGCTAATTATCTCTTTAGGGCTGGCCCGTGGCCCTGGAGGTGCTCCGGGCCCCTTGGTGGCAGCTTGGAAAGGGACGTCCTAGTCCTGCGACCCCTTGGCTTGGACTCCGTCCTCAGGAACAGGGGTTCTCGAATCTGTTTCTCCTACGACAAAACTGTAAAAATGCAGGTCCCTGGCCCAGCCCAGGTCTCCGGATCAGCACTCTGGAGGGAGAGCTGAGAAGTCTGTCTGTCTGTCTGTCTCTCTCTCTGAAGTTCCATACCGGCGTGCAGAACTGCTGCGCCTGACAAGTTCGGACGCAGCCATCGTGTGCGGCCCAGGCTGCAGTTTGTGGGTGGACGGAATGGGGATCGAGAGAAGGGGTGCTGCCCACCTCTCCCCGTCTGTGTCTGGCTTTTTCGTGCTGGGCATTTCCAGAACATGAGGCCCAGCACAGAGTAGGTGCTTCACAGTGTGTTGAACGAATCATGAATGAGCAGTGAAATATGGAGGAAACTGCCCTTTGGTAAGGTCCCCCCATCCTCCAGCCCCCCGTGAGTACAGGACAAGGGGACCCACCTTCCTAGCTCCTCTTCCTCCTCAGTGCATCCACTGGGTGGGAGGAGGGCAGCCCTCCGCAGGGTGCGGGGCTGAGGGCTCTGGGAGGGCGATGGGGGGGTCAGGGGACTGCCTAGGGGGAGCTGAGGCCCAAGGGGACGAGAGACTCCCATTCCTGGTCCCTCACGGGTGAGGTGGGGGGTACTTGCTCCCCAAAGGAATCATTCCTCTGCCGTGGAAAACCAGACAGGTCTGGCGGAGGTGGCCAGGAGACGGCACTCGCAAGCGCCCCCAGAACAGGGTGGAATGGGCGGGGCTGCCCTGGGGGCGGAGCCATGGCCAAGGTCTCCTGGAGAAGACTGTCCACACCTGTGCACACAGGGACGCAGGCTCCCCTCTGGTGCCACAGCCTCTGTTCCACCCCACCCCACCCCACCCCCACCCCATCTGGGGGCTGGTGCCTGAGACCTCCTGGGGAAACCTCTCCCCAGGCAGGACTCCTGCCCGTGCCTCGGGCCCAGCCTGACCTTTCCCACGGAGCCGGGCCCCCAGGAGGTCTCCCTCAGTGCTGACCGCTAACCGTGTGTTTAGAGCAGAACAGGCTGCATTTCTGAGCACTTACAAGGCACCTGGCCCTGAGCTGGGTGCAGATTCTCATTCGGTCCTCACCATGAACCTGTGGGGCAGCTGACGATCCCCGTTCTGCAGCCGGGGAAACGGGCGCAGAGCGGGAAGCAGGCCCAAGGACACTCTCCTAAGCGGCGGGGGCTGAATCCAGGCCCCCCGGACGTCCTCTTCAAGGGTCCCGGCCCTTAGAGCCCACTCACTCTCCATATGCTGGGGCTGGCCTTGTCGAGGGTTCAGCATGCTGGACTGGACTTCAGATCAGGTGGGCCCATGCAGTCACGGGCGGGGTGGAGAGCAAAGGCAGACAAGGGGCTGCCAAGGCCAGAGGCAGGAACCCCAGGACAGCCAGGAGAGAGGTATGGAGCCCCCCACCTCCCAGTCCCAGGTGCCCGGCGTCCCTGGGCTTGGTCCTCCTCCTCAAACCCCGTCCGTCCTCTGCTCAGGCCCTAGAGAGGAGCCCGGCCGGATCTCCACCTGGCCCACAGCCGGCAGGGGATGGGCACGGCCACTCTTGGCCCCAGGAGGAATTCCTGGAGAGCAGAGGCTGCCAGATGGAGGAGAGGCGGAGCGGCCTCCCCCATGCCGCCGGCCGCTAGCTCGGCACCCACGGGCAGGGTGGCCTGCAGAAGCCGGAGTCAGCTGGGGGTGGGGTCTCTCCATCCACCCGCCCTCACATGGACACTCTCAGGGGAACACTACCTCTCCCAGCGATTGACAGCTGACTGGCAAGGTTGCTCAGACTCATAATGGGCCCTAGTTGTCCCCCGGCCAATAAACCAGTGCATGTGGCAGCAGCTTGCCGGGGTTCAAGTCCTGGCTCTGCCACAAGGCCCACGAGACCAAGGCAAGTGCCTTCTGAAGCTCGGTGTGCACATCTGCACAGTGGGACCGATGGCCCTAAGTACCGCCGGGGGTGCTGGGAAACACACTTAGGGACGCAGCGGGGCTGCCATGGTGCTGCCCGAGAGCGCGACCCCTCGGGACCACTCTCCCGACTTTCCCGCCTCATCAGGATCCGCCGTTGATTCAGTCCCCGCCGGGGCCCGAGGTCTCTGGGAGGTGGTCAAGTCCAAATCTAACCAGAACCGACCAGGCAGAATCTGGGCACACGGAGACGACACAAAACCCAGACAGTCCCCAGAGCAGCGGAGCCACGGCCACCACCCGCTCAGCCGGGACCCTTCCCACTCCCGCCGAGCGGCAATCCACATTCCTAGACGGGTAGTCAGGTCTGAGGCAGGCCCCGGAGGGCAGAGGGCAGGGGAGGGAGGGCCTGCCCTTTCCTCTCAGCCCCCTAGGACCAGACCCTGGGCCACAGCAGACTCACGGGCTGGGCCCCTCGAGGGGACTCTGCCTCCTCTCAAGGGGTGCAATTCCAGTCTCACTGTGGGGTCTTCAAGCAACTCCCCCCGACTCCCGTCACAGGCACACTGTTTTGAAAATAGCATTATAGAAATAAGCACAGCTCTGCCAAAGCCCGATCCAGACAGGCGGCTGCTCTTCCCCCGGTACCTCTGCCCCCGGGTATTTCCCAGCAGGGACCAGTCACCGCGAGTGTGACAGCCGGAGCCCAGGCAGCCTTGCGAGGCCCGGGGCCCGGACACACGTTTGCTCTCTCGCTTTCCACCACGTCTCCTCTCCCCAGAGCCAAAAGCTGTGTTAGGAGGCCGGCTAATAAATCACAGATCCATTCTGCGAAATATCAAACAGCGCCAGGCACTAAGGCAATGAAAGAGAGGAGACATTTTTTTTTCCCATTACAAATAAAGAACATAGAGATCTTGGTTAAAACCCGGAGTGCAGACGGCACACAGCTGGGACCACGCACATCACAGACGCTCCCTGGCACCCCGCCTGGGGGCTGTGAGAGTCCCGGGGGGCAGAGGGCCACCCCTCCGCCCTCAGCACCATCCTGAGAATGAAGATGGACCCTGTCACCTGCAGGACGCCGCTCTGAGCTGAGGGACTGGAGGGAGTACGGGAGATTCCTGTCCATCCGTACTCCCTGCCTATGAACTTCCTCATTGGGTTCCGAGGCTGACATGACCCCATGACCTTGATCTCATTAGAACTGAGTTGACTCTGACCTTCAAACGGCTTCGTGACCTCAGAAGGCCAAAGGGTGAAGTGCTTCCATGCTGCAGGAAGTGCCTGCAGAGGTGTCTGTCACCGCTCAGTACAGCCCCCGAGGACACCTTAAACATCGCTCTGGACCAGCCTTCCTGATTTTTTGTCATTTCCAAACACCCATTAAATGAGTTATAACTCCTCAATATGTTCATTTTACATTTTCAACCATTATTCAATGGATTCACTTTTACTACTGAACTATGTCTTAAACAGTAACATTCAGGAAATCAATGAGGTGCTTGTTCCTTCTGTTTCCTAACACACATTTTTGCTCACGCACCAACCTAAGCCCATAACTGTTCAACGTGAAGTGCCTGTCCGCACGCCATCCAGAATTTTCTCGCGGGCGACCAGTTTGCTTTGGGTCTGTCGATGTCTCTGAACCTACGAGGTCGGGTAGTTAGGGCGCAGGCGGCAGCTTTGAAGGATTCCAGACCCAGATCAGCCAATTACTGCTCTGTGCACTTGGGCAAGTGACTTCTGTCCTCGGGGCCTCAGTCCATCTGAGAATGAGCCCGGGGGAGCAGCTCCCACCGGGGCCGCACTGCCTGGGGCATGGCTCGTGCTCAGTGAACGAGAGCGGCGATGTGTTGTCCCGTAACAGCGCAAAGATGTCAGAACACCCACTAACACCCCCACTTCCGGGTTGAGAAGGGAGGACCGGGACCGCAAAGCGGGTCAGGGAAGGAGCCACGATGCCGGACTGCCGTCCTGCTCCGAAGCCCCTCTGCGGCCGTTTCATTCCCCAGAGAATGCTAGGACGGGCCCGCAGCCCGCCTGCCAGCCCTGCGCTCTCCGCCGAGGCGTGCCCAGCCCCCCAGACACTCGGCTCCACTCCGAGGTCCAAGCTGCCCGTCAGCCGGCAGGAAGTGGGCCTCGAGCTCACGGCCTGTGAGTAACCACCTCCCCCAGACGTGATTCATACCTGTCTAGAGTTACCCACATCCTCATTCCCTGAAAGGGAATGCAGGGCAGGTGAGGCGACCCGGCAGGCCGGCAGGCGCGGCTGGCAGGGCCGGGCCAGGCGGTGGCAGAGGTGTAGCCTGCTGAGTCTCCGAGGGCTCTGCTGCCACCCGGAGACCACCCTCCCCCCGCTGCACGCTGGGTTCAGACAGATGTCTGGTCTCCAGGACCTGTGACGAGGCCCAGATTCGGGGTACAGACCTTTCCCCAGGGAGGCGGCTAGAATCGCTCCGTTGGACAGTCACCCCTCTGGGCCCAGCCCGGCCCTTTCACTCTCCCTGGGCCCTGGTGAAAACCCAGTCGAAGAGGAATCAGCGCTGATCCATGCGGCACGGGTGGGCCCCAGAGCTGGGGGGCTGCAGGCAAGAGCCAGGCGGCGGGAGGGAACACGGGGTGCGATTCCACAGACACAAGCTCCGCCCCAGGACATGGCGCGCTCTGGTGAGTGAGTGTGCGGGCTCAGGGCGCATGCAGACTGGGGAAGGGCAGGGCTACCCTGGGTCTGGACAGTTGTCCCCCACATATGCCTGCCACGACCCGTCCCAGGCCGCACTTCTGCCTGTCATTCTGCCTCAACAAGCCCCCCACGCAGAGGGCATGCAGGGCCTCAGGAGGATGTGTGACGGCGGAAGGGAAGAGAAGGGACAGCTGATGGCGTCTCTGCAGTGTCTTCTTTCTTCTCCCAAGAGCCCTGGGTTCAATTGTGCCTATTTCCCAGAGGAGAAAACTGAGCAGAGAGGAGGGGGAGGAGACAGCAAGGCAGAAGGACGAGCGTGGCCTTGTCAGGGGCCAGCAAACCCGCGTCCAGGAGATGCCGTCTTCAACCGTGGACCCGCCAGCCCTGTCCCCACTGAGACTGTCCCCTCTGCCCCCTGTGCCAAGAAACCCCTGTGAAGGCGTGATGAGCCTCCCCCGGGGAGACAGAGGGCCCCACAGGGTTGCCAAGCACCCCGAAGGCTAAGGTTGGGGGCAGGTGCAACTAAAGGCCAGGTTCAGGGCCGTGTCCTGCCAGCCACAGGGCACGAGGACACCACGGCCAGTCCTGGTCCTGGAGGAACCGTGTGCCCCACCGGTTTGCCCCTGCCATTCACGGAACTAAGGACAGAAAGCTACAGCACCCCCCCGCCCCGCCCGTCACACCCCAGTTATCCCCTGACGCGGTGCTGCTGGCGGGGTCACTCCGCTGTCGCGGCACCCAAGCCAGCCCTGAGCTCGAAGACCGGGACGACACTCAGGGTCCGACAGGAGGAGAGAGGCACGCGCCTGTGAGCAGAGTCCCCACCAGTGCGGGTGGCCTTGCAGGGACGACGCTGTGAGCAGTGCCCCTCTGAACGTCCCGGGAAGGGCTCGGCTGTAAACCGGCCTGGCTTCCCCCTCCCCCTCTAGACCTCGGGTTGTTCGTGTGCAAGCTGGGGGTGGGGGCCAGCCTGGGGTGTGGGGGTGCTCCACGCCACCGCCCCGGGGGTTGTAAGAAGCCTGGTTGCCCCAACCCCAGGGGTGGCCTGAGGGTCAGGGTTCATGGTCAGCCAGGGCTGGGGGGGCTCTCCCCTCCCCTCCCACGAAGCACCTCAGGGGAGCCCAGCCCCTGCCCAGCCCCCCACAGGTCACGGTGACCCCTTTCTCCCCTCAGCTGCAACCCGATGCCGGACAAATTCCTGCTCTCTGCAGCCTTAAGCCCCAGGACCAAGGCCAGGTGACCCTTCCAAGAAGCAGGGTGTGTGGAGGAGGGGACTAAAGAGGACACAGGCCCAGCTGGAAAACCCAGAGGGCAACCAAGCAGCAGATAGGCCTGGTGGCGGCCACTCCCTCCCACGAGTGACAGGTGGTTCTGAAGCTCAGGGGCTGGTGGGCAACAGTGCAGGCTCCGGGGCCCTGCGGCCCAAGTTCAGATGTGGCTCTGCCCCCGGCTGGGTGATCGCCGCAGCCACATGCACGCGCCTGAGCACTGCTGCCTCACGTGCACGCGGGGTTGCCACAAGGACGAACGCGGCGGGTGGGTGGTGCTCAGTGAGCATCTGAGCCCGTAAGGAGCAACAGCTGGGATTCGAGAGGCCTCGCCGCCACCAGCAAACACCAAGAAGTCGGTCAGAAAACAAAGTTGCTGGGCGCTGGGTGCTCCTGCCTCCCAGCCTCTCCCTTTCTCCTTCCTCCCAAACCCCACCCTCCCTCGCCCCAGTCTATTCTGGGGAAAGGGTCCCGAGCTTGTTCTCACTACAGTGTAAAGGAATGCTACAACATATGTAGGTAGGGCTCGAGGTGTCCAGGGAAAGAAGTTGCAAGGCAAAATGGAGGCTCCTGCGGCAACTTTGCGTGTGGCCCTGATGGAAAAAGTGATACAAGTGAAGTGCCGTCGGGGGGGCGGAGTGCGGTAGGTGGGGGCTTATTCCAGATCTCGCCATGGACGAGCCCAGGGTTCTGAGGGGGACCCAGGCCTGACAGCCAAAGGTGGGGGCTGGGTCCCTCCAAGAGGGTGGCACATCCTTAGAACGCACAGAAGGAACTGCCCCTGACTTGTTCGGCAGCCCCCAGGGGGTGCGAGGCGGGAGGACAGGGCGTCCTGGTGGCTGCAAGCAGGAATTTCTCTCTTTCCAGGGGTCCTGCGGCCCCACTGCCCACCCCATTGGTCAGTTCTCTGCACAGACAGCGTCCAGTTTACCTCCTGAGGCTCACTGGCGTGGGTGACTGCACTGCTCGGGCCCACCCCAGCCCCTAGCAGGGAGCGGACACAGAGCTCCATCCCGGAGGAAATCGCAGCCCAGCAGACTGGGTGCAGGGCTGGATGAGCTGCATCTCTGCCTGGGCTGAGGGCCATGCCTTCAGCCCTGGTCCACGCCTTCAAAGTCACAAAGCAGCTTGATAAATACCGGCTAGATGCTCCCCTGACGGATGGGCCAGAGCTTCTGAGGACCCTGGTTCAGGATGGTGGGGCACCGTAGCAGTAAACTACAGATGGAGAACCCACCAGAGGAGGCTGCGGGGAGACGTGGCTGCAGGGAGAGACGGTCTCCAACCAAGCACAGGCAGCTTTCAGACTACAAATGTGCAGGCAGGGCCTAGACGCACAGGGGACTAGAAGCTGGCCTCCTAATGACACCTCCGGGCCATGTAGCAAGCGATGCTAATTACCCTCTCGATGGGAGGACGGTGACAATTTCATTTAGAGCCCAAAGTAACGAGTCAAATTAGGTAAACCCAGCAGCTCCCTGGGTAAGTTCACACCCTTCCCAGCTAAGGCAAAGACTCGTCAACTGCAAACGTCTGACAACTGTCACTGCCAGCAGATGACAGGGGCGTGGGGAGTGGCCCCTGACCCCAAAGCAGAGATATTTCAACTGTTCCCAGGCGGACTTAGTTGGTAGACTTTTTAAAAGGCAGCATTTCCTGCTTGTCCGCTTCCGGCTGGAAACCCTGCTCGGGTCGGATGGGGCATCCCCCCCCACGCGTCAGCCGGCTCAGAGATCAGGATCCATAAACACCGGCGAGATACAGCCGAGATAAGAGTGTGTGGAGCTTGGTCTATCGGAGCGATCGGCAGCAGCCGATGGAGTGGAGTTTAAAGGGCTGGCGGCTGTTATTTAATCAGTGATATTCGCTAATGTAATTGACACCCTCTCCATCATCTCCGCGCACCCTCCTCTTTCTCCCATTAAGGAGCTTAGAACACACACACACACACACGCACACACACACAGAGTTTCCTCCGATGGTCATGACCCCACGGCTGCGAAGCTCAGCCCGGGATGAATCACGCCTGGCTCACCGCGACGGCATCCTGAAACCTCTGACAGGTAGCGGAGCGGCCCAGACGCCAATAAATGAATCATGCCTCCTGCAAGCCCGAACCTTTGGCTTCTACAGACACCCATTACAAAGTAGAAAGGGAAGAACAAAGAAATTACTCAGGGTGCTTGCGCAAAGTTGATTCATCGGTTTACAGAACTATCACCGGCTGCATTGTTTTCAGGAAGGCGGTGAGGGCTGCGACTGGCTACCGCACATCAGCCAGATGACTTGGGAATGTGCCAACTAGAGTGGGGGGACAGCCACCGAGTTCCTGCTGGGCCCCCAGGGCCTGAATGGACCCTCCGTCCACTCCCCCTTCATTTCCTCCTTCCCTCTGGAGAGCTAAGACCTTGACCAGCAATGTACAGCGAGCAAGCACACATATTCATACTTATCCACAGTCTTAGTGAAAGCCTTAACTTTTGTTAGGCTTTCTTAGCCTTAACTTAGTGAAAAGCATTAACTTTTATTTGTTTTATTCCTTCGATGTAAGGGCCACCGTAGAACATAGAGATTCTCCTCTCTCTGACGAGGCTGTTGAAACGCACCATCTAAAGAACCAAACTCTGCCGCCACCTCTCGAACTGACGTCGCCTGGAGCTCTAGCATCAGGTCACAGCTATTTTACCTGCTTCAGGGCCGGCTGGTGAAGGAGGAGCGTTTGCAGGGGCCCTGTGCAAATCGTGAGCCCCCTCATGGAAGTGTGCACTGAGATTAACCATCCACAGGGCTGGGGCCGAACCTGTTGGCCAGGCAACTGGGCCTCACTGGGCAGTGTTAGCGAAGTCTGAAAGTGTCCCCGTCGGGATGTCCAACCCTGGCGGGCACGCTGACATAGGAGAGAATAAAACTGAACTTACACCTGGTTTAGGCTCTGAGGAGGCAGTCCCACTTACCACCAACTAGCAAGGCAATCACGGGCACAGCGAGGCAGGTGGGTGGGGCGCCCTCGGTCTCTGGGAGTCTACTCGAGGGGGGCAGCCGTGAGCAGGAGGCCGAGACCACTGGGGCTGACAAACCTCTTTTGGGAAAGGGCAGTTGGCTTATCCTCAAGTTTTCTGGAAAACTGACTCAGCTCCTCACTTATCTTGCTTCTGAAGACAGAGCCTGGGGACCTTGGTTTCAGCTGCCTCAGGGAGCCCAGGGCAGAGCTGGAGGGAAAGCTTCAGGCTCAGCCCCGGTCACATCAGCGGGACTCCAGTCAAGGGACCTCAGAGAAGCCTGCAGCCTCGGGGAGTGGAATGCACATCTTTATAAGTATTCTACACATTGGATGATAAGACACGCGTTTATAGTTTATATACATGCAGACCTGTCGTTTCATAGGTAAAAAGCACGTATTTCTATATTCTTAATCACTGACACCCCAACTCATCCATGATCGGATTCGCCACTTTCTACCCCCACCTCTCAAGCCAGGGGTGGAAACATGAGCTCCACCTTAAGGACCAACAGAGAGGGGCTCTCCCACCCTTGAAGCCTGCATGACCCCCACACCCGGAACCGATGACTCCCCGTCAGAGAAGACCGGGTGGCAGCTGCCACAGACAAACCCACACACACAAAACAAGCACATAAAACGTCGTGCCGACGTCTGCAGAACTTCACTGCAAGCTCCCCGCAGCCACAGGGGGAAACCGAGGCACACCATCAGTCCTCCCTGTCACCAACTGTGCCCCTGTTTACTGAACACCTACTCTGTCCTAAAGGTTCGATAGATCCTAACCAGGATCCTAATGCGGCCCCTCCCCCATCACCACCAAAGTCCACGTTAGGGACCACGGATGTGGACAATTCCTCCAAGTTGAAGAGGCAAGGTGGTGTCTCCAACCCATGTGACTGTTCAGAGACTGAGGCCGTTGTCTGTCCAGCCTGGGGGAGCCCAGCGCTGAGCCCCGGGGCCTGGGGGCAGTTTCTAGGATTGGCTTGTAGAGTGCAGAAGAGCACTTTACCCAGCATTCAGGTCCCAGAGCCAGTGGGGTTTTATACTTGTTACCGAATACTTAAAACTCTCTTTCCTGCCAGTACAGCCCTTTCCCAAACCCGCTGAAAGGATAATAAATGACTGTAGTTAAAACATAGGAAAAGGGAGCCCTGGCCGGGAGGCTCGGTGGGTTGCAGCACCGTCCCGTACACCAGAAAGGTTGCGGCTCCATCCCCGGTCGGGGCGCCTGCGGGAGGCGACCGATGATGCTTCTCTCTCTCTCTGCCTCTCTCTAAAAAACCAATAAACATATCCTCAGGTGAGGACTGGGTTGGGGGAAACGTATGTGCAGGGGACAGACATCAGAGCCTCCCTCCCCGGTGTCTGGACACGGCCAGCAAGCCAGCTGCAGGCTCGGATGCTAGGCCAGGTGACGCGGTCCTTCTCCCTCCCACTCCCACCCAAAGGGAAACAAACACACAACAGAATTCGCGCAACACCACGGAGATGCCATCCCCACCTGCTACCTCTGAAGGTGAGTCACCGAGGCTGCCTGATCCCTTTGAATAGGTGGCATCTCACCGTTGCAGCAGAGCAAACGCCAGCCCCACCCATGGGTGCCGACGGGTGAGGAGAGTAACCGAAAAATGCCCCACGCCTGGGGCAAGTGTGTGCAGAAAAGAATCGCCCTAGAAATGTTCCCTCTGGGGCGAGGACAGGCGCTGGCGATGCATTTTTGTCACTTCGATGCTCTTACCAGCACTAAAGCGATCCTGAGAAACCTGGATGTCTCCGGGGACCACGGGGCTGGAGGGGTCGCCTCTGCGCTGGATTTCTGTACCCGCCCCTCAGTGCGGCTTCAGTGTGTCCAGAGGCTAAGGCACAGCCTGCTGCCCGAAGCAGCGGCCCCGTCCATGGAGCATTCAAACCGCCTTGCAGGAGGTGCTGTGTGTGCGGCAGGGCCAGCTCGCAGAGGGGCGGGGGCGGCTCGGGAGGGAGGGAGCAGCACGCCCGACAAAGGAGGGTTTCAGAGTCTGCATCTTGACTGCCTCCTCTCCTGTCTGGAATCTTCTAGGAGCCTGTCCGCCCAGCCTGCCCACTTCCTTCTCTGCTCACACGCCTACGAGGGGCCTACCGGGATCTTCTGTGAATCCCTCAGGGCTGGGGGACCAGAGGGAACAGGTATGGCACACCAATTACACAATTCTCAACGTCGTGCGACCGTTCTGACAGAAGAGACTCACGGGGCGCTCTGGGAGCCCGAACTGGGTGCCCAGTCTCAGGGACCTGGGCGGCCTCTCATTGCCGTGTGTCCTCACCAGCATGGCGGCTCTCAGAGGGCAGGGTTTTGCCTGGATGTCCCCTGGTATTGCAGAGCGCCTGGATCAGCCAGTGTGAGGCCCGAGCAGGACGGACACCACGGGGAGCCCTCCTGGGGGCTTGCTCACATTCCTCCCTGAAGGCCTGTAGTCTAAGGACAAATTCTAAAACCCAATGGCAATGTCAAGTCCGGCAAAGAAAACGCTGGGGCTCAGGGAGTTAGTGTGGCGTCCTGGGGAAGAAGACAGGGCATCAATTCCCGGCTGTGTGACCCGGGGCACGTGTCTTACCTTCTCTGATCCTATCTTTTTGCATTGGCAAACTGGAGCTAGCAATGCCTCTCCCACAGAGTTGTTTTGAAGACTGAGAAAAATGTGTCACTAGTACCTGGCATATAATAAGCTCTCTGTATCCAACTAGGAAAGGGAGGGGAAGCAAAAGCCTATCAGTCACCCTGGAAACAGAAGAGAGAAGCCAATCTGTGGCTCTTGGAAAGCCCAGGGTGCCCCAAACTGCTCCAGGCCCACCTTGGGGTGCTGAAGGCCCCCACTCCTGTTGCCAAGCCATTCGGGGACTTTCTCCAGCTTGGTGACAGACACTTCTTGTCAGAGCCTGACAAGGCCCTGGTGAGACCCCGAGGTGTCGGGGTTCGCTCGGCGTTGCGTGACTTCACAGAGGGGTGTGGCCCGCCTCTGGGCGGAGGAGTACAGGGTGCCCTGAGCTCCGAACACTCCCGACGCCCCAGCCCACAGGGCTGCTGTTGCCCCACTTCACCGACGGGCTGGCGACGTGAAAGGCGACGCGGCCAGTGCGTTTCAGAACTGAGCTGGGTCTCGACCCCTCTGGCCCTCGGTCCACACTCTTAACCGACTGCTGCGCACAGGTGACAGGGGGTTGTGGGCAGGTTTTGTGGGGCCCTCATAGAGAGAAGAAAAAGGAATTGCTAGTACTTAAAATCCCGGTTTTACATAAAAATCTAGCAGTCCAGGTTCCTGGAATGAAAGATCTGGCCCCACGGGACCCACGTGGCAATGGCGAGCCCAGTGGCAGCGGCCCCTCAGGGTGTGCCCCGTTCTCTGCAGCTCACCGCAGGGCAGACTGGGCTAGCCCCCGGCCCCCTGCCCCCTGCTAGGGCCCCTCACTGCTCCTCGGGTGCATACAGAGGAGCGGCACAGCAGCACACACTCGTGTGCACACGGCACCTGCTAAAAAGCACGAAATGGGTCCCCAGCATTGATCGCTTTCCCTCGGCACGTGCACCGTGCAAGAGCCGGAGGCCGGCCCCCCCGCCTCCCGCGTTCAATGTGCAGGAGTTCCTTCCCTCTGGGCAGGACCCAGAGGCCACGCTGCCTGCAAATGTGGTCTCTGAGTGACGACACCTGACACAAAACAGCCACCCAGACCCTCTGGTTGGGGCCCTGCCACCGGGACCCTCCTCTGGCGGAACCTTTCCTTATGTGGGCACAATTGACCAAACCGTAATGTCTGACAGCCCCGGGTGGGGCAGGCACCTGGGCGCACCTGAGCTGCGGCTCAGGTTCTCGGGGGCACGAGCACCTTGTTGTGCTGAAGCCCAGCAGCCACCTTGGGACCCTCCCTACAGCCGCCTTTCCAAGGGAGAGTGCATACAGTGGCGCAACATGTGTGTGCACTTTCTTCCCATTTCCTTTTTTTTTTTTACATGCCCAGGAGACATTGTAACCATTCTTCACCCAAAGAGAAGCTGGCGGGAAAGGCAGAGAGGTAGCAGCTGAGTGCGCGTGTGCATGCATGTGCACATGTGTATGGTGTGTGCACACAGAAGCAGGCGTGTGTGGGTGTGCATGTGTGCAGCACACACATGCAGGAGCAATTACACGTTCTGTCTTGATAAACACTAAGCGCACCCGACCCTGGGCCGCACTGGGCACTGTAGCTGGCTCCGCCCAGACCCTCTGCCCGGCCTGAGGTTTAGTCAAAACTCAGCCCCGAACTGCACCCCAACCTAAGACCCAGTCCTAAAATGTTGTGGGTTGAAAATCCCAGCTGAGGGGGACCAGGGAGGGGCACAATGGGTCCTCGACGCCCACAGTTTAACCCGGATCCTGAAATACTGACTTCTCACGGGTGCCAGAGTCTCTCCTCCAAGTAAATGCAAATCCATGATGAAAACAGAAAACTTCAGCAAGTGGAAGCCCCCCTCTCCTGCACACAGTAGGCCCTCCATGGAAGCTCAGTGAGCAAGTGGCCGGTGCCAAGCCGGAGAGCACCCTCGGTCTTTCTAGGGACGGATTTCTGAAGGGAACTGAGGCTCTGCTGGCAATCTGGATCTGCCGTCCTGCCCCCAACACCCTCCCTGCCCACCCCCCAGCCCTGCAGAAACCAGTAACTTAAAGCAGTGGTTCTCAGCCTGGGGGGGCAGGGGAAGGGGGCGGTGCCCTGCAGGGGATGTTGGGCAAAGTCTGCAGACAGTTTGGGTTGTCCCAACTTGGTGGGGGGAATAGATGCTACTCCTGCTGGCGTCTGGTGGGGAGGGGTCGGGGCACGCGGGAATCCCCAGGGGATTCCTCACTGGGGGGAGTCACCTGGTGCTGAGGCTGAGACACCCTGGAGCGGAGTGTGAACTGTGGATAGCACATGTAGGGCCGACCATCAGCACATGTAGGGCCGACCATCAGCACACTCAGCATCCCATGGGTTTCTGACAGCTGTGGGGGGCTGTTTGTCTGGAGCCAGCTGGAGAAGACCAATCAGAGGACAATGCATGACCCTGGTGGTGGTAAAAACCCAAACCGCCACCGCAGAGACTTCCTGCAGGGGAGCAGGGTGGGTCTGGGGCGCCGCCCCGGCCCTCAGGAAATGTCACAAGAGCCAACAGCTGTGTGGCAGACGATTCAGTCTGTCCAGAGAGCAATGAGCTGCTACCTAGCCCCCAGGAGCAGAAGCTGGTGGAGAAAGACAGGGTCATTTTTAAGAGACATGGTCGAGCTAAAAGCAGGTCAACAAGAATGCCAAGGAAAAACACGTGCCAGGGGAAATCTTTTCCTCAAAAGGAGCTGGAGCAAACTCCCCTTCCTGCTGGCTGCTGCCTCGGGTGGGTTGTCACTGGGCGCCCTGTTTTTCATCTCCAGACCCCTGCTTTTTAAAGAATGGCGCATTTGTCTGAGGGGTGTGTTTTGGGGACAGTGAATTGCCCTCAGACATCACCCCTTTGCTCTCAGAAAAGATGGGGGCCCGTGGAGCAATTTGGAAAAGTCAAGTCAAGCCTTTCTAGGTATCTGGCTTCCCCAGAGCCCTCCTACTCACCGCCCCCACCCCCGACTGCCGCCTCCAGGGTGCAGAAGGGATGCCGCTCATTTCCCCGAGTCCCCCAAGTTCAAGGTGGACCTACTCTGGCGCCCAAGTTCAGATTCAAGGGACAGTGCGCGCGCACCATGAGGAAGAATCCTGGGTCCGGGTTGAGCATGGGTTGGGGACCTAGGACAAAGCTTTCCATCACCACCCTGCCTCCTCTATAAAATGATGGCGTGACCTCTGCACGGGCCCCTGCCAGGTCTGAAATCGGGGCAACTGAAGACCACACGAGCATGTGGGAGCAAGGACCCCTCCAGCACCGAAGCCTCCAGCTGGAGTTGGGAGTGCAGAGGCCCCATCTTGGAAGGCGGTAAAATTTCTGCCTCATGGTCTCATGTTTCAGGTGAGGAAACAGAGGCCCAGGCAGCTACAAGGCCCTAACAAGGGCAGTGCCCCCTGCCAGGAGCACAGCCACCGGCCGCTGCCTGGCAGCCCAAGTCCAAAGCCATCCGCAGCTGTGCTGTCCGGTGAACACTCAGGGGCCGCTCTTCAGTCCCCTTCCTTTCTCCCTTCTTCCTTTCCCTCTCTTTCCTCCCTGTCTTTTTGTGTAAACTCCAGGCCCTCAGGCTTCCTCCAGCAGACCCTTCAGTGAAATCTGATTAGCACTTGAAATCTGATTAGCACTTGCAACAAACTGTTACATTATACCTGGGTTTTAAAGCTGCTTCCTCCTGCCCTGGGCTTTCTTCCAGTAAGTAGGGGGCCCTGCGTAAAAAACACAAGGTAACTAATGGGCCACCCCTCCAGGGGGGCCAGCTGGGCAGGCCAGGGTTCCAGGCGCTACCCTCAAGGGTCCCTGCAGGCAACGGGTTTGTCAACACCTCAGTGTCAGCTGAAATATTAGCCAAAGAAGAGACAAAACTAAGAATGAATGTTTTTAAAAGTCCTGAGCCCAAAGGAAGGACAAGAACAGGAAGTCTGACAGTGCCCAGCCCTCAAGGTGCAACACAACGCAGACCCCCTGGGTGGGAGGTCTCCTCCGCAGCTTTGCGGGAGGAGGGGCTAAACACGAGGCACCGAGGGACCTCAAGCAGCAATCCCTTTAGCAGCAGCGAGACTCTGTCCAAACATGCGCAAACATATTTTAATAATATCCTCGTGCATTTCATTAGCCTCCTGAGTTCACAAAGGGCCTTTGGGAGGCAATCTGGTTTCAATGCAACTCAATTCCGCAAACGCTGGCTCTGGGCAGGTTCTCCTGGCACCTTGCTGCCCTGGCGCAGGGCAACTGGGGGTGGGGGGAGCGACGCTTTTAATTCCTGGACTGGAGGGAGTGGGGCGAGGTGAATGGAAGGACCCACCACCCCAGTCCGCCAGCCTGCCCCAGCAGGGCCGGTCATGGGTTATTTTTACCCCTTGAGCCTCACTGTACAGGATCAGGGGCCGAAAACTGTGGCAGCCGCCTGCGGAAACTGGCTTATGAGTCACCTAGTGACTGCCCTGGCTCGGTGGCAGCTGCCTCTTGGCTCCTGGTCCCAGCTGGAAGGCTGGGCCTTGCAGGGAAGGGCTGTGTGCCCCTCGCCTGGGGTGCTTGGGGTCCAGGATGGGGAAACTGAAGTTCAGTGACAAGGGGTCCTCAAAAGGGCGGCTGGGGGAGGAGCGTCAGCTAGAAGGCAGACCCCAGGGGGTGGCAGTCAGTTCCCCATCCCACTACACCTCCACCTGGGTGGGCTCTGTAGGAGGGACGTACAGGGGGAGTCAGACTGAGCTTCACGTAGCACCCCCACCTCCACCCTCAGCCCACCTCCCTGGTCAGGGCCTGGCGTCCGGAACACAGACAGCCCCAAACTTTGAGTCATTTGTAACTACTGTCCCAGGCAGACTGAGCCAAGCTGTCCAGACAGAGGATATTTATAGGTGCATCGGGGACACAGACACTCACACAATGACACTCGGGATCCACGCTGGGCCAGACCCACAGGCGCTGAGCCCTGGATTCAGACACCTGGACACTAACGGTCCCCAAACCCACAAGAGAGGAGCCGCAGATGCAAGGGGACCCGCCAGCACGGCCTTCTGGGACAGACCGCGACCCAGGACCCCCCCCCCCCCGACACACACAGAGCCGCGCCGAGACCCAGAGACACAGACACGCACACTCCACAAACGCACGGAAACCCACTCACATAGACCAAGGCACACAGCGCCACGCACACTCCAGACACACAGCCGGAGACCAGACACCTCGCGGGCCAGACAGTGTCTCACGCGCCCGCCACCCCCCTCCCAGCCAAAGTTGACACAGAGCCGGCCTAATTGGTCCATCGCGACGGCCCCTTCGGGAAATAAAATGGAAACTTCACGCAGCTGCCCGCCCCAGCCCTCTCTCGCCGGGCGCCCCGCGGCCCTCCGCCACTTGGCCCCGGGTCCGAGACCCTGAGGGCGGGACGCGGGCAGCGGGGGCCGTTCCAGGCTCGCAGCGCCGCGGGACAAAGCCGGGCCGGCCGCCAGCTGCCGCGAGCCGGGAGGGCGCGTCCGGGGCGCGGCGGGCGCAGGGCTCCCGGCCCGAGGGGGCGCGCACAGCCCGGTCCCCCGCCCGCAGCCGCGCCTCGACCCCAGGTCTGAGCGCGACAGGGCCTCGGGGCGGGGGCGCGGGGTCACTCACTGATCTCCATGCTCTGGAACAAAGAGCGCTTGCAGTCGCACGTGCAGGAGACATTGGGCTGCCGGGCGGCGGCGGCGGCGGTGCTGTTGACCCCCATCAAGCGGGGCGTGGACGGCTTGGCGGCGCAGCGCGGGGCGCAGGGGGCACGGGGGCGGCCGGGGGGGGCTCCGGCCGGCGCCCGGTGCTCGGGCCCCGCATGCAGAAGGCGCGCGGCGGGGAAGGCGCGCCCCGGCTCGCCGGGCTCCGGACGCCGCCAAGTTTCCGGGGCGCCGCGGGACTCAGTGAGCGGGGCCGCACTACCCGGCGCCCCCCGGCCGCCCCTCCGCAGCCCCGGGGGCGTCGGCAGTGCCCGCGGGTGGCGTCCGGGAAATGGGCTGGCAGCCGGGGCGCGCGGTGCCGCCGGGGCTGAGCCTCTGCTGCTGGCTTCCCCCAGCCGAGCGCCTCCTCCTTCGCCGCCGCCGCCTCCTCCTCATTCAAGTCCAAGGAGATCGGGTTTCGCTCCGAGACCGCGGTCGGAGGCAGGCAGACGGTCTGACGTCAGCGCTAGACGGGGCTGCCGGTTCCCACCGCGCGGGGGCCGGGGAGAGGGCGCGCGCTGCGCCAATCCCCGGCGAGGTTCCCCCGTACCCCCTCCCCGGGCCGCGGGGCGGGGTGACGGGGAAAGGGGCGGGCTCTTAAAGGGCCAGAAGGTGGCGGCCCCATAGACTAGGGACCCGCGCAGCGGAGGGACTCTGAGTCCCCTTCCTAAAGGGGTCAGTTTGGGACCCCTGCCCTGCACACCTTAGTCCGGGGACAGCAGAACTGGGTTCCAGCCGCACTCGCGGGAGTGCGTTCCCCACCCCCATACATCCCCTCCCCCGGCCGGGTCCTTGACCTAGACTTTGGGGGAAGCTTGTCCCCTCAAAGGAACATGAGGTCCCTGCGGCTCGCGGCAGAGGAAGTTAGAGAAGGGAGGGGGTGTCCCCCAGATCACCCATTACCCGATTGCGCAGGAAACTCCCCGCCTCCAGGTGTGCTGCCCCGCGAGGCTCCTAGCCCACTTCGCCCAGGCGCACCTCAACCCTACCCCAATGGGGTTGACTGAGGAAACTTGAGGTCACGTGGATACGCCCCCCTCCCCCCCCAGCTCGGATAAATGCCCAGGGGCCCTTGTCCCGTAAATAGTCCTGGAGCTCCCACTCAGGAGCAGAGCCCAAGCTCAACCCAGGTCACCTGCGGGTCCCCCGCCCACCGCCCCACCATCTAGTTATGTAAATATTCACACGTCCCTGTAATGCCTAGAGGCTTAGTAATGAACAGAGACTATTTTTGTCTTCAGGGACAAAGGGGGTCTAAAAGTTATTATTTCCTTGTCATACACTGGAACCAGCCAGAGTCTTGCTGAATTTGGAAAAAGCCAGCCCAGGAAGTGGCTATTCCCCCTGCAGGGGCCTCAGTAAGGCCTGTATCTCTCTTTGGCCGGGGTCGGATCAGGTGGGGTGGGGTGGGGTGGGGGGGCAGGCAGGAAACTTTTTCTGGAGGGGTGATAAGCTGGTAGAAGATTAATGGGGGAGCCCACTGGTGTCCAGTACACAGGGAAGTTCAAGGGCCCTGACCCTCTTTGTTTGGGATGAGAAGATCCTGGGGCTGGGTCTCAGCCCCAGGGCCCAGATGGGGAGAGCTCTCCCGGCCTCCTTCGGACCGCACCCCTACTGTGAGCTGGGTAGTCTCAGCCCCCACCTTCAGAAGCGGTCGATTTCACCAGCAGGTCCACAGAGCGGGGAGGGGATAGGTCTCGCTGCAATCAGTCCTCTGCAGCTTGGAGAAAAAGCTGAAGTGGGGAGGTCCCAGGGGTTCTTTGGGGGACCCTGACCATATTGGATGGACCTGGGGGTGACTGTGGATCCCACTCATTTCCTAGGCCAAAGGAGACCACCACCACTGCTCCCGCGGCCACTCCTTCATTCATTCAATCAACAAACTTCCCCTGAGCTCCAGCCTTGAGGGTGGGAACTCAGCCGTGCCAGGTAGCACCCCTGCCCTCCTCTACATCTCTCGCAGACGTCTGGCCTGTCTGGCAGCGAAGAAACACACGTTGATTGTCTTGGAAATGAGGCAGCATTTGTACAGTCCAGGTTACACAGCCGGCAGGCGAAAATAGCCAGTTAATTCAGTGGGAGAGGAAAAAAAATACCCACACTGAGCTCTGGATGGCCTGTCTGGGACAAGAGCACTGGCCGTATTTCCTGAGTGCCTGCCATGTGACACCACTGTTCTGGTGATGGCACCTGGGACTGGTCAGTGGTCTCTGCCCTGGTTCCCGAGTTGGTTCTGCCGGGAGGCCTGATGCAGGGTGTCGGACATGGTGGACACAAGTGTCTCTCCAAAGCTGTGTGCTGGGCACCGCTCTGGTGTGGGGGTTCGACCACCTGCATGGCTCTGGAGACGGGCAGTGAGGGGCGCAGAGCCCAGGGTCAGGCCGTGCAGATGAAGAGGAGTTAATGGCCCCGATGGGAGAGCCTAGTCTGTGGGGGTGGGGATGCTGGGGCTAGACAGCCTCTGCTGGGCAGCCCTGAGCCCATGGGAGGGAAGGAAAGAAGTTTCCTCCATTCAATCAGTAAACACGATGCCCCCTATTCAGGGCCAGACTCTGTGCTGGGCACTGGGCACCTTGTGCTCCTGTGACATCGTGGGACACAGGTGAGACTGTAGGCCCACATGCAAACCCATAGCTACACTCGGTCACTTCATACAGGGTAATGATGAGCTAGAGGCCTGGTGGGCAGGGAAACCCACCCCGAGGAGGTGGCCTTTTTTTCACTCATATTTACTGAGGATCTCACTAGGGCCAGGTACAATTCCCTGCCCTCCTGGGGCTCATATTCCTGCGTGTCTGTAAACTTGTAAGTCCAGGTGATGGCTTCAGAGAGGAACAAGAGTTGGAAAGATTACAGAGAGACCTGGGCTGGGCTCAGCTGGCTCGCAAGGGGTCCGCGTGGCCTGTTTGAGGAGGCCCGAGCTAGGAGGGAGTCTCGTACCAGGGGCATGGGTGCCCAGGCCAAAGGTCTTGGTGGAAGAGGGGCCAAGGGATCCTCACGGTCCCAGGAAGTCTGGGATTTGGGGCACACTGCCCAACCCAGTCGGTTACAGGTCATGGGACTGTGAAAAGCCTGTGTGTCCCCAGGCGACTGCTGGGAACACGCCTTCCTGGGCCTCCAGACGGCGTGTGTGCTGTCTGCCCTGAGTGCAGGTTGGATCTGCCACAGGGGGACCTTTAGAGAGAGAAGTCTGGTCTAAGCTGGTCAGGAGGCCCGGCCGCGCTGGGTCGGGCTGGGCTGGGCTCAGGGGCCAGGCCCCTCCACGGGGATGTGACCAGTGTGGCCCCACAATCCACGCTCACTTTACTGCTCTGCTATCACCACCTTGAAATTCTTCATTAGTAAGTTTGAACAAGGGGACTCGCAGGTCCCGTGGTCGGTCCTCCTCGGGTGCCAGGCCTTCGCTGGCTGCCAGTCAGGAACCTGGGGAAGCCAGCCTGCGCAGGGTCTGGCTGTGGCCGGGGGTGGCTGGCTGGGCTCTGACTGCACCTGTGGGCACCGTGGAAAGTGCCGGCTGAGTCAACAAAGGGCCTGCTTTCACAGCGGGCGGTGGGGCAAAGCAGAGGGCGGCCTCCTCACGTCCAGCCAGGCCAGTGTGGGTTCCCCTCACCCCCTGCCGCCCCCAGGCCTGCGGACAGAGCTGCCCTTCCAGAAGCATCTCAGGCAGCCCCAGAGGGTTAATGCCCTCCCTATTGACTTAGCACCTTTGGGAGCCCCGCCTGCCGAGTCATTCTTTCCCACCTCCTGGACTGTCAACATCCCCTGATTTGGATCTTTAGACTTCATTGTTTTTGGTCTTATTTGGCTTGGCCCTGCATATTCGTCTGCTTCATCATTCAACATGTATGCACTGGGTCCTAGAGCCAGCCATGGCAGCTTGGCAGGTCCCCACAACAGCCCTGTGAGGTCCCAGCTACTATTATTTCCACTTGACAGATGGAGATACTGAGGCTCAGGGACCCAGGAGTGAGGTGGAGTGGGACATGACCACTGGTACTTGGGCCCCAGAGCCTGGCCTCAGCAAATGGTATTTCTGCCCCATCACCTCTGCTGGGGGGGCATCTACCCTGGCCTTCCCGCTGGCGTGGGCAACACTGGCCCCTGTGCGCCCCGGAGGCTCCAGCTGGCTGGGGTGGAAGTGGGCTCAGGAAGGGTAAGGCAGAAACTAAACTCAGACAGGATCCTCTGGGCTCCTGCTACCAGAACCCTGTGTAGTGACCTTAGTGGGTCGCTTGGCCTTGAAGATCCTGAGTCTCCTCCCCTCAAATGGGGGTGGAAACAGAATTTCAGGGGGGGGGTGCGTGTGCACGTGCGCCCAGGCCTCAGCACAGTGGCTGGTGGCATCGAACACCTGTGTCTGGGTGTCCACTACCTGTCTGCCCTTGACCGGCACCCCCAGGGGAGCAGGGCAGCCTGACTTGTCCTAGCGCTCCCCAGCGGCCGCCGGGACTGGGGTCTGCTATACAGCAGGTGCTCGGCGGACCTCTGGGGAGCGAACGAGTGGTACCCACTCACATAAATATGCACGTCTCATGTGGGGCGCCCCTCGTTACTTGCTCATCATTTTGTCTTCCTTGCTTGCTCACTCCCTCCACCCCCATACATCTCCTTTTGTCCTGTCCCTTGGATACCCACCTAATGCCAAGCTTCTAACCAAGTCTTGGAAAGCCAGGCACCTGGGCCAGCACCTACCAGGAACAAGTATTTGCCTGGTACCAGAGCAGAGCCAGACATAGTCTTGACTGGAGGTTGAGGGGGGAGGCGGACTGTGGGTGTATAGTCTGTGGATTGGAGGTGCCTGGGTGTACACATGTGTGTTGTATGTATGTGTGGGGTGTGCACATACTTATGCTTTGGGGAGGTATAGTGCACTGTGTGCTTCGTTGGTTGTGTCCTGTATGTTTAGGTGTTGACACAGGAACTTAGCTCTTGGTCAAAGGTCATATGGTTGAGGTCCCCAGCAGCAAGTCAAAGCTCTGCTACACGGGCCCCAGATTCCCCTTCCCCCACTCTCCCACCAGGCAGCCATCTCCTCTCCCCTCCAGTTTCTCATTTCCAGCAGGAAACTGGTTTCCACAGAGAAGATAGGGCGTTGGGACCAAGGTAGAGAGATGAGGGGTGGACAGAAGGAAAGGACAGAAAGAAGCACTTCTGACAGAGGGGTACACTGAGCCCCACTCTGGGACGTGACTTGGCCAAGGTCAGGCCGTTGGTCCGTGCTCATATGAGGCTTGGAAACACGTGTCCCGAGCCAGCTTCAAGGGTGGTGAAATGTCACTGCCGAACTGAAAGGGCCACGGGCTGCCTTGTCTTGTTCCTTGTACCCGCAGCTGCCAGCAGCAGCTGGCTCACTGCACACCCACGGGATGAACGCAAGGCCATTTTGCAATGTGTATTAGGCCCTAAAAGCATGAGCGTCCTCACCCTCTAGTTTTCTTTCTAGGACATATTTTCAGGAAATAATCAGAGAACTGAGTATTAAGGACAAGAATATTGATCTTGCCTTCATTTTTGAAAGCAAAAACGCAACAAAATTAGGAGAAGAAGGGATAGGATAAACAAAGAAGATCAAAGATAATTCGACTGTTAAAAACGATATTTTTAAAGATTATTTGATGGTAGAGAGAAAATTTTTTTATGAAGTTTAAAACAGGCTGCAGAACTGATCCCAATTATGCACAAATAAAATTGCATGAAAAACATAATGATAATGTCAAATGTGAATAGGAGTTTGTTTTGTGTAATAGATTAAACAGAGTGTACATTTCTCTGATATTTTTTATACTTTCTGCAATGAACGTTAATTTAAACATTTTTTAAAGGTTACTTAAAAGCGTTTCTGAAGCAACAACCGCCCGCATCTTCCCTGTGGTTCCTTTAACTCCAGTCAAGACACAGAAGAGGCGGGGGTGCCAGACACTTCTGACGTCAGGAGCAGCCCGAAATGACACAGCGGACGGGCCAATCCCAAGTTCGGATTGCAGGAGCAGCCATTCTATTGGACACAAGTGCGGGCGGCCTCGCCCAATGGCAGAAGAGGGGCCGGAGCCCGGCAGCAGCGTGGGTTTTAAATCCACGTGGTGGCGGGAAGGCGGGGCCGCGGCTGCCGCGCCTCTGGGGCTGGTGTCCGCTCCCGGGAAAGGCGTGCGTGGGTGCTGTGCTCTCCGCCTCCTGCCGTGCCGAGCCTGTTTGTATCGGCCGGTACCTTACAGGATCTCGTGAGCGTCCAGTGGTATTCGTCCATTCGCCAGACGTTTACTGAGCATCTACTCTGTGCCAGGCAGGGTCTGGTGGGATAAGGCAAAACCCCTGAAAGACACGCTGTGAATCCTACGTTCCATCCGTGTAACTGTGGGCAAGTGGCCTAACTTTACCTCTCCCACAGGTCTGCTCCATCATGATTCTTCCGGTCTCTGCAACACGAGATCCGCAGGGGAGGAGGTGATGGCGGGAGGTAGCTCCGCCTTATTCAGGCTCCATATATATATTGTTAACTGATTATCTCAAAGACCAAATCTTAGCACGGTACTATTCACAAACTGACATGTCTTATCTAACTTAATATTCAAAAAAGGATAGGTCTTCTCTAATTCAATATTCACACACACGCGTACACACACACACACAACAAGTTAGGTACTATCATTATTCCCGTTTTACAGATGTGGAAACTGAGGCAGAGGGGGGCCAGGGAACTTTTCTAAGATTCTGTGGCTAGGACGTTGTGGGGCTAGATTCAAACCAGTCTGTCTGTTTCCAGAGCCCTTGGTCTTAACCACTAATGTACTTTCCCATTTACTCACCCAGTTCCCAGCCCTTCTTTTCTAAGAATATTCTCATAAATCAGGCCTGTGCTACTGGGAAGCAAGAGAGAAGGGAGAGAGTAGGAATCAGAGGGGCGAGGCACAGCCAAGGGAGCTGGGGTCCTCCCATCCACCTCACTGCCCAGCCGTCCTGGGTGGCAGAGGCCAGAGAGGGGTGAATAGACTGGCTGCCACTGGGGCGTTCCAGGCCCCGGGCTGGGCTGCAGGGGGTGACCTGGGGGCATGATAGGCGCGTTCCTGCTGTCAAAACCAGCCACCACTAACTGGTGACCTCCGGCGCCCGCAGAGATGTTCCCATAGCCACCGGCGGGAAGTGCTTCCCTCCATCCTGCTGAGGTCCACCTGCTTCATAACGTTCACAATTCCATGCTCCTGGCAGCATCAACGTGCTTTTCTTTGCCCAGAAAAGTCCTTTAGAAATGGAGGGCCCGGCGACACAGCATGGCTTCCCTTTCAAGACCTGCTACATCATCTGTGGAGCCCAGTGCCGGCTGAAAATATACGGCTCCCTGTTCAAAAGTCTTAAGAATGTCACAGTGATGACAGCAGAGCTCAAATGCCCTTCTGAGGTCGGGGTCCCACGTGGCAGCCCACCTCCCAGCTCGTGACGCAGGCCCTGCCCCCATCGGTGGTCCCTGGCCCTGCAATGCCCTCTAGAACCCCCGTGGCTGTGTGGGGTTCTAGACACCGGAGACCATGGAGAGAGGGGAGTTTTCGCTGGGCCTGGGGAAAGGCACCTGTGGACGTGGTCTGTGCCTGCAGCTCACCGTGGGAGTCCTGGTTCACACATCCACCCTGCGGACCCTCTCTGACCTCTGCCACCCAGGGGGGCCTCTCTGGTTATTCATGCAGCCACCTGCTGTACAGCTGCCGGCTCTCTGCCCCTCAACTTTCTGTTTCACTCTTACGCCTGGGAGATCTGTCCTCATTGCTGTCGCACCAGTTTGTTCCTGTTGCTCAGCAGCATAGGTGGCCACCTCGATGTGTCATTTTCCTGTTGATCACCTGGTTGCTTTTGGTTGTTTCGTGCTGGTGATTCGCTTGGAGACGGCTGCCAGGAGGGCTCGGGTGCTCGCTGCACACCTGTGCGCTCGTTTCTCCTGCCCACCTATTCTGGCGGAGCTGGCAGCCGGGCCTCACTCTGTGCCAACAGCTCTATGAAGCGGGGAGCGTCTTCTCTCTTGCTGAACAGAGAAGGCTCAGGGAGGACAGACAACGTGCTTAAGGCTCTCCGGTTATTGCGGGGCCTGGATTTGAACTCAGACCCGTCTGGCTCCGGAGTCCATTCTCCCAGCCCCTGCACCCTCCTGTGACAGGAGGAAGTGAGAGCTGAGCCTTCGTCTGTCCTAGAGCCAGGAGTGTCTGATTTTTAAAAGCAGCAGCAACGTCCTGTGGCTTCTTTCTTGCAAATCTTTTATTTTTGGCCTGAGAGAGCTAATGTGTGGCCAGCGTATCCAAGGAAACCAGGATGCTTGGAGCAAGCTGTACCAAATCTCCATGCTGAAACCATCAGATGGCTAATTTGGGCCTCTCTAGTTATTTATTTACTTTTAGCCCCTCTGTATCATTTTACACATTCCTGACAAATGCCAGCATCAGATAGATGCTTTCAGAGTGTGCGATGATGGGCCTGTTCTTTCGGGGCAGGGGGTGCCCTCTGTCCCTATTTGTGAGCTTCCCAGGTGAGGCATGGCACCCCAGGTCTCCCCTCTCACCCCACGGTGGCACACCCAGGATTTCAATCCGCAGTCTAGCTCTAGGTCAGGGTTTCTCAACTATTTATATTTGGGGCCAGGTAACTGTCCCGGGGGCTGTCAGCAGCATCCCTTGTCCCTACTAGATGCTGGTAGCAATGTCCCCCAGCTGTGACAACCCAAACTGTCTTCAGACATCACCTGCTTGGAGTAGGATTGCCTGATGGAATATAGGACACCTGGTTACATTTGCACGTCTGATTAACAATGGGTCATTTTAAGTAGAATTATGTCCCCAATAGATGCAGAAGTATGTCTCATGCAATATTCAAGACATACTTATATTAAAAAAGGATTCATTGTTTATTGAAATTCAAATGTAACCATGAGTATTGTATTTTTATCAGCTAACCCTGCCAACCTTAAGTAGGGGGCAAAACCGTTCCAGGGTGGGAACTGCTGCTCTCGGGCTCGGGTTCCTAACCACCAGCCACCATGCCTCAGTTTCCTCACCTGAGAAATGGGTGTAGTATTAGTACCACACTCAGCGCCTTTATTGGGGTGTCGTTGACAATGCACTGTGCATATTTAAAGTGGGCAATTTGGTCGGTTTTGACTTGCGTACACACCCCTGAAACCAACCCCACGGTCACGAAACGGAACGTGTCCATCACTCCAAGGGTCCCTGTGTCCCCTGGTCACCGCCCTCTCTGGCCTTTCCCTGACAGCAACCACCGATCTGCGCTGTCACTACAGATGACTTTACATTTTTCTCGAGTTTTATATAACTGGAATCATCCAGTGTGTGCTTTTTTTGGCCTGGCTTTTCTCACGCAATACAATTATTTTGAGGTTTATGCCTGTTGTGTGCGTAGTTTGTGTTTCTGGGGGGTGTTGCTTGGTATGGGCACACCCCGGCTCATTTACCCGTTCACCTGTCGCTAAATCTACCTCCTTTTCACCGTGCGATAATTTATTGAAACACGACACACACAGAAAAGCGCACCAATCACACGTGACCGGACGACTGAATTTCCACAAAGCGAATGCGCAGTCCCATGTTACTGGCACCCAGATCGAGAAACGGGGCATGACCGGCAGAAGCCGCTGTGCCCGCTCTAGTCACTACCGCCCCTGGCAGGGTAGCCCCCACCCTGTTTTCTAAGACGCAGAAGAAGCTGCTGGTTCTGGAACTTTGTAGGGGTGACACAATGCGTCCTTTGTTTGCAGCTGGCTTCTACGCTCCACGTTCGCCCCGTGCTGTGTGCATCGGCAGCCTTTCCCTTGTATGGCCCAGTAGTATTCCGCTGTGTTTATCCAGTCTCCGGGAGAGGGGCATTTGGGCTCTTTCCAGTGGGTGGCCATTATGAAAAATGCTGCTTCGAACATTCTTGCACAAATGCATTCCTTTCCTCCCGCCTCCTCCTTCTCTACCTCCTCCTCCTCCTTCTACTGCTTCTCTCGCTCTGTCTGCCTCCTGTCTCCTACTGGGCCCTAATCCCCTTGAGGAATAAGGCTGTCTCTTACTCACCTTTGTAACTTGGTGCCACCAGCACTGCAGTCACAGGGCTGCGGCTGAGCCAAGGGAAGGAGTAGCCCTACTTCCATTACACAGGAGAGCGCTGAGGGTGGAGGGCAGAGGGCTCCAGCCCCCGCACTGTCCGTGCTGGGAGCCGTGGAGGAGCGCTTGGGCATGTTCAGGGCTCAGGCGAGCCCAAATGCAGGGCGCTTCGATAGCGGGACGTTGACTTGGTGCTGAAAATCTGGGTGATGAAAGAGGAATTTAGGATGTGGCCCTCATCTTTCCCAGGCTGCCTGGTCGCGCTGTCCCCAGGGTGTCCCCCGGGCCTCTCCAGCAGAAGGTAAGGATTTGCTCAGCTCTCAGCTCAGCATCTTTTCCACAAGGTCTAGCAGTGGAGCCGTCAGACAAAACAAAGGACGCCCAGTTCAAACAATGAAGAATTTAAGTGTGCCCCCAGTGCGGCTGGAATCCAAACCTGACTGGGCACTGTGTATGCTTAATTGCTAAACCGGCAGCCTCTCCAGCAGAGCTGAGTTGAGTGAAGAACGAATGAGTTTGCCTTCGTTACCTGTCGCTGAGGAACAAACTACCCTAAACCGAGCCGCTTAAACAGTAGACGTTTATTATCTCAGCATTTCTGTGGGTCAGGAGTCTGCTTCAGAGCTGGCTGAGATCCAAGTACTCACGGGGGCTGCGGTCTCACCTGAAGGCAAGGTGTGGGGCGGGAAGCGAATCAGCAACAAGATCCCTCAGGCTATTGGGAGAATCGATTTCCCGGTGGCTCTCGTGGGGCTCATGGCCATGTCCTTCTGCAAAGACAGGAGTAGAAAGAGCAAGAGTCTAAGGAGTCTGCCGGGAAGACAGGGTCTTACAACATAATGTCATCCCAGGAGCGACGCCTGGTCCTCTTCTCTGTCACCAGGGGAATGGCTGGGTGAGAAGCGGTGCCTCTATATTCTAGAATAGGTGCACCAATAATAGTGAAGGCTGTGATTTCTCTCTGGACCCAGAGAAATGCCTATGGTGGAGCCTTATGTACAGAAAGCAAATTGCTCATTTTTCAAAATGAAAAATAGCTAAATAATTGAGCATTTAAAAAATATAAATGTTTACTGATGTTTAGAGAGGGAGAAAGAGAGAAAGAGAAGCATCGATGCAAGAGAGAAACCTCGATTGGTTGTGTCCCTGACGCACCCCAACATGGCATCAAACCCGAGAGCTTTGCTTGCACTGGATGATGCTGCAGCCCGCTAGGCTCCACCAGCCAGGACGCTACACCACCGTTTACTTCTCCACCTGCACCCAGCAAGTAGGCAACCGTGCTCACGGCAAAACAGCAGCAACAAACCAAGACACTTGTAAGTGGGAAGAACCCGGAATCTTACCACCCAGAAACACTGCTTTCAACGTGTTGAGCCTTTCCCTTCCCGTCTCATTTCCGGGCGCCTTCACGCACACGGGGCATATACATGTGTATTGAAATGTGTATTGAAGCAAAAATAGAATCCACGGCCGTGGCTGTTTGGTGGCTTGCTCTTATTCCCTCTCGGCCATCACTGCTGTCGTGCTGGCGAGAAGGATCTGTCTGCACCTTTCACGGAGGTGGCAGAGCTCGCAGGAGTGGAGGCGACCCCGGTGGGCGGGCCCGCAGGTGGCTCCTGGTTTTCAGAGAATAGCCCTGCACAGCTGCCACCTGAAGGGTGCTCCCGAGAGGTGGTGCCTCCCGGCGATTAGGACCAGGGTTCCAGACTCAAGGGCGTGAAGGTGAATCCCCTCACCAACCGTTTTATCTGGGGCACAGCCCGAAACGCGTTGGTGCCTCAGTCTCCTCATCTCTAAGATGGGGGTGACAACTGGCCGGACCTCCTGGAGTCAGCGAGGTGGGAAGTGCGGAGGACTGCTGGCGGCTGGCCCCTCGGGGAAGCTGGAGGTCCACTTCGGATTTGCTGTAGGCGGCCTGGGGACCTGCTGAGAAGCGGAGGGTTGTGATAACGCAGGGATGGGTGACACTGTTCACCCCGCCTGGGGCTCCATTCTTCTCTTACCGAGCATGGACGGCTCACAGAAGCCCAGGAGCTGGGCATTGCCGCCTCGTTGTCAGCTGAGCAGGTCTCACACTCCGCAGCAGCGTGGCTCAGGGGCCTCGAGCTTTGGCCGTGATGCTGGAAAAGGGCGCGGAAGAGAGGGGAGAACCGACGTGGCCACAGGAGCCTGGTCCAACGCCTGGCTCCGCTCTCGCAGGGACTGAGTAGCTGAGCGAGCGTTCATCGAGGAGGCGGTGGGGGAGGGAGGAGACAGGCTGTAAATGAGCCACCACGTGGCATCAAATAATTGCCTATTGTGGTACATCTGGGGAGGATGCAAAAGGGCGGAAAGAGAGTAGAAGCGGGGAGGGGACCGATTTTGGACTTGCAGGCCTGGGAGGACGCTACCCCTGAGCCTGTCCCCCACCCCTGATGATCAGACCTCTGGGCTGAGGCCAGAGAGGCAGACGGAAGGAAGCACCTGTGGGGAGGAGCTGGGCCACAGGGGGCGTTTCTGCCCCAGCCAGGCCTGCGGTGGGGGAGGTCTCGGTGAGGCTGAGGAGCAGGAAGGGTCAGGAGAGAGGAGGACACTGTCCGCATCCCTGTCTTATTGCAGGGGAAACTGAGGCACAGGGAGATAAGTAGCTTGTCCAAGTCCTCAGAGCTGGGCTCCCCACCCGGAAGGTCCTATGCCCGAGTTCATGAGCAACATGGGCGGCACTGGCTGGGCTGTCCCGACCTTCAAGGGAGGCCGGCACCCCGATTTCCCTGTGAAGCATCCCGGCGTTCGCACCTTTCTGGCCAGTGAACAACACATCGAAGTAAATTGTACGGAGAGGGGAACACAGGTGTGGGCCGTGACTTGGTGCGCTCTGCCACCCGCTCCCTGAACCTCTGTCCCCTGACCTGGCAGTGCGGGCAACCCCAGTCCCTACTTCGCAGGGTTGTCACAGTGGCTTTCCAGCGACAGCGGCAGAGTCGAGTAGTTGTGACAGAGACCAGACGGCCCCCAAAGCCCAAGCTATTTCCGATTTGACCGTTTCAGGAAAATTTTGCTACATCGGTGCACACCGGGGGGGAAGGCTCTCCATCCCTTAGTGCTACGTGAGGAAAATGCTGAAAGCGGGGAGGAGACATGCACCAGCGCGGAGATGATGATTTCTGTTTCATAAAAAACAATGAAACTCACAGAACTCGTGAAACATGCACGTATGTATCTTATAGGTGCACCGACGTCCAAAAGGATATGCCCGCTATGAAGGTTACTGCTGAAATTTAAGAGGCGCTTTATGGAGCATTAAGTAATTGTTAAGCACTAGGCTGAATCCACGGCCTCTCTCACACTCACAAGAAGACTGTGAGGTAGAGGCTATTCTGATGTTCTTTTCACAGATGAGACAATAACGGCACAGAGACGAGAAGTCACTTGCCCAAGGTCACACAGCTTTCAACTAGCAGAGCAGGGATTTGAGTGTGCGGGAGAAAGGCAAACACTTCTTTCTTTTCTAATGTCTATATTATTTGACAAGCATGAAAAAGAATAAAGCGTGACGTGGTTTACACTGTTCCCATCAGACACCCTCTGGATGGTGGGTCCCCCTCAGGCCTACCTCCCTGGGTGTTCTTCCAAGTGAGGCTCCTGGGTGACCTCCCAGGAAAGTCTTGGGCAGGGAGGCCACCTGCCCTAGTGATGGGTGAATGGCTGGAAAGCAGGAGGTTCTGAGCCCCAGGCAGGAGGGGTCGCCCTTTCAATTCGAGGTCTCCCAAGCTGAGGACCCGTTTGCAGGGAAGCTGAGAGCTCGCCCCTGCCAGCCAGATTTTCCAAGGCATTGCGTTTCATGAACGTTATCAAACGGCGACATTTCGGAGTGCAAATCACGGGGTTGTTGTTAATCCTGAGTTAATGGTGCTAAAATGATTAAGCATGGCAGGGCTTGTAAAAAATGAGGTTCATAAAAGGTGTTAATAACTCTTAAGTATTAAGATACTCCTGCCTATCATAAACTGCTCCCAGTTAGGTCTCTTCACTTCTCTTTACCCAAGGAATGAGCGGGGAGTTGGCTGGAAGTCTGGAGGAGGCTTCTGGAGCCTTCTGGAGCCTTCTGGAACAATGAGGAGCTATGTCCAGGCTGGGAAAATTAAACAGCAAGACTGGGGAGTGTGCATGAGCCCACCGCAGGCTTTCTGGGAAGGGAAATGCAGCCCAGGGAACACCATGAACGTGGCAAAGGAACGAGGGCGTGGGGTCTCAGGTCCTCCAGGCCACCTGGCGTTGTGTCCTGCTGGCTGCCCTCCCCGCGAAACTCAGGCAGCAGTGGCGAATGTGGGGACTCGGCACCGGGGGACTTGCTGCATCTGAATTGGGCTCAAAGATGCTCTCTAGTCACTGCGGGTGGCTGCCTTCCTCCGTGGGGGCAAGATGCAGAGGCCTGGCCCCTCGCTCGAGAGTTAGTGAGAATTTCAAGGTGGGGACAGCACAGCATTGAACCGAGCGTGGAGCCTCGCCGAGCCTGCACCCCTGTGGCCTCAGTGGCCTCACCTGTCAAATGGGTTTAGACACAAAAGGAAGTCACATTCTAGAAGGAAAAGGAAACAGAGGACGTTACTTTTAACAATGTATTTAAAAGTTTTGTGTAACCTAATACATCCAAAATGTTACCATTCTGACGTGTAAACCACATAAAACAATGATCAGTGAGACACTTTACAATCTTTGTTTTTGTCATATCACGCTGTGGACATCCGGCAAGTATGTGACGCTTCGGGTCCATCTCACTTCGGACCAGCCACGTTTCGAGGGCTCGGTGGCCACACACGGAGTGGCTGCCTCAGACAGTGACAGAGCTCAAAGGGAGGGTTCCCCGCAGTGCTGGAAATTTAGCAGACACTCATGTCACTTACTGAACCTTCTCCTCAGCCCAGTATGCAGAAGGCATCTACTAACTTCCCCCTTCACAATAATGGAGCGGTGAGGATACAGTATACAGTCAGTGCTTAGTAGAGCTCAGCTACTGTTGCTGTGTGAACGTTTTTGGTTTCTTCTCTGTAGCACCCTTCCCCCTCCTGTGACTGCCTCGGATCCCCCATCTGAAAATGGGGGTGACCACAGTGTCCTCCTGGTGCGGCAGTGCTAAGACTCCTGGGAAGTGGCCCTCTCTCTCCTGTACTCCCAGCTTCTAGAACAGCCCCAGATTGCAGGCGGCACGTGGTAAGTGTTAGTTAAACATCAGAATGAATGAATGCCCATGAGAGGGAGGTGTTTTGTTGTTTGGACTTTGAAGCTTCTAGTAGAAGAGCCCGGCATGGGACGGGCTCAAGGGGGCAAAGGAGGAGACTTGGGACTCTGGGTGGGGACCATGAGGCCCCCCAGGCCTTCCTCTGATGGGCTCATGGTCTCCCCTCTGCCAGGTCCCTCTGGCCAACTCCCGAAGCCCTGAGCCTCTCGGGTCCGTCCCCATAGCCCTGTGGGTTCGCCCTCCCTGGGGCTGGGCTCCGGGGGGACCAGGAGGCTGGCTGGCTGCTCCGAGCTCCGAGCCTGTGGTCCTCTGGGTGGGACGTGCAGCCTGGCCGTGAGTGACCTCAGCACAGAGCCCATTCCCCTCGCATCCGGATTTCCGGGTGGGAACCGACGGAGCAGTGCTGCCCTTTGATGCTGGTGGCAGGGAAGGACACAAGGGCAAGGCTGTCTTCCCTGCCCTCTGTCTCAAGGTCGACAGGGCGACATCAGACCATCAGCCTCTCCAGGGTCGCCCCTCCACCACCCTGTAGCCAGAGGGAGAAAGTCCTGCCCCCAGGAAGGAAAATGACCGTGTCAATGTGGGAAACGCAGGTGCCAGCACCTGCACACCTCGCTGTCACAGTTCTGCCGCATCTGGGCACCTGCCGCTTTACGCTGTTGTGTAACCATTTACTTAAAACGCCTCTCTTTAAAACTTTTCTATAGCTGTAAAGAAACCCCCTTTTCCCGTGGAAAATCTCAAACACACACAAAGTAGCCTGAATAACATAATATAATGTACCCATAATATAGAATATAGAATACAAATTATATTGCAATATAAATAATGTACTATATAATTATTTATTATAACATTAAAATATCATTTATATAGTTGTATATAATTTATAACATATAAAATAGATTTAAATTGTATGCAAAATTCCATATAAGTATATATACTGTATATAATTATATAGAATATAATACCCATCAGCCAGGTTCAAAAAAATCTCAACTCGCAGCCAGTCCTGTTTCTTCTATATTTCTCCTCACTGTCCCCGCCACTCTAGATTATTTTAAAGCAAATCCTAGACATCATGTCATTTCATCCATAAATATTTCAGTATCTGTCTCAAAAAGATGCAACTGTCTTTTAAAACCAAGTTTATCTTAAAAGTGAACTCTGTATCACTGCCTTCAAAGGAAAATCTGGGTCACTTTCCATGAAGGTGGACGAGCGTGCCCAGAGAGAGCAAAGTGCCCTGGACTTCTAGGCAGGTTCTGGCCTGTGCTCTCGGCCCGAAGGGGAGCCCACAGTGCTGGGGGGCGGGAGGAGCAGTGCAGCGAGACTTGTTCCCTCACAGTCTCGTTGGAAAGGCTGAGCGAGGATGGGAAGGGAAGAAACTTCTCTGTACAGTTTGCTGGGTCCAAGGACCCCGAATAGCCTCACCCCTACCACTGCCCCCACTTTCTCCCTGCACCCCGGCCTCAAGGGCGGCAGGCCGTCCCTACACGGCTCTGCTTTAGGCCGGGAGCAAAGACGGGGCGGGCTGCTGCTGCTGAGGGGTGCAGGGCCTGCACCATCTGGGTTCTGATCCCGGGGTACCCCTTCCCGAGTGTGAGACCTTGGGCACAGGACACACTCCCCAGGCCTCAGTTTCCTCAGCACTAGGACAGGAGCAAGAATACGTTGCCCTGGTTGTCCCGAGGTCAAGTGAGACATTTCCAGTCGAATGTTTAGAGAAGATGGAGTGAAATCCCAACACACAGTACCTGTTATTCCTTTTCATTGTTACTGCTTTTGTTTATAGTTACTAAGTACGCTCCCCATCAATTTCTCAGTGTCCCCTGAGCAGTGGGGCTCGGGTTTCCTCTTCTGCCCCACCTTCCAGTGGAGGTAGGGTATCCTTGCCGGCAGAGCCAACCACCTCCTGCCCTCCAAGGCCTTTGCATCTGAATTCCTGAAACCTGGTGCCACATCTGGGCTGTCACATACCCCTGAGCCCAGCCGGAAAGCCCAGGAGTCACTTCCGCCGACTGGGGAAAACCAGCCAGTTCAGAACAGAATCCAGACTCCCATGGGCATCCCCAGCTGCCGGCTCCTGGGGCAGAGCCGCCCCCCACCCTCATCCCTGCCAGACAGTCGGGCAGACTGCCAGGTCTGCGATTCACACCCGGGACCCAGCAGACAGCCCCCACTGGGCTGGGCAGGCGGCGTGCATGCCGCTTTCTCCTCTCTCCGGGAGGCTGGCTTGATTTGCTCTGGGCTGCACATTCATTTTTAGATCTCGGCCTCCTCCCTCCCTATCTCCCGCTTCTATTCTCAGAAAGCAAACTGGGGTGTGCTCTGTCTTCTCGGGGAAGTCAGACAGAGGTTTGCCCAAGTGCTCTGGCCGCCTGAGAGATGGAGTTAATTAAAAAGGAGGCTCTGAGCAGCAGGTTCGTGGGCTGGAAGCGCAGCTGGCCGGGCCTGACTCCGTGGGGATGGATGGCCACTCTGGTCACCCCGGCCCTGCAAGGCCCGGCAGTGTGATGCTCCTGGGATGCGGCTGCCCTGCCCGGAGCAGCCGGCTTGGCCGTGTGTGTTGGTTAAATATGAACTCTTCCAGCATGTTGAGCTGCTGAGAGATTTTTAATGAGGTAAATAAATTTTAAAGGGTCTGGGAGGAGGGTCGCCTTGGGGAATTGGAGCTGCTAAAATACGCTGTGTCTGCGGAAGGAAGGACGCTGACATCCCTCAATGCCAGCCCTGCAGTGCCAGGGTGGAAGGCGGGGGGAGAGGAAGGTGTTGGGATGAGGGACTGCTGCAGAGAGCGAGCATCCAAAAGGAAGGACAGGCAGCCCAGTGGGACTGTGAGGGTCTGGACGGAGGAGCCAGCCGGCAGGGGTTCAAAACTTGGGCTGCGCCACTTTCCAAGGAAGCTGTGTGACCTTGGGCAAGTCACTTAACCTCTCTGTGCCTCCAGAAGATATGTACTACACATATGTTATCGGCAACGTGAGAGCGTTTATCACAACAGTACTCCTCAGTGAAGACGAAGTGCTTCCACAATGCCCAGCACTAACGGGTGATTATTAATGAATCTGAATTTATTATTATTACAAAGGAGACAGATGCCAAAGATGGGAAAAAGAAGCGGGGACTCTGATGTTTGCGGGTGACAGCTCCCCGTTTCTATCTTTACCCAGCAAATCCTAAAGGCATTGAAGGAGGAAGGAGAGGTATGTCCTACCAGAACTTACTCCTCTTGCCAAAGAAGCAGGTGAGACCAAACAGAGGGACCCTCCCTAGGGCGACTTCTCCATTGACTCAAGGAGAGGCAACATTTTCTGAGAGCTCTGATGCCTCCTCCTCCAGGAAGCTTTCCCTGATGACCAGTTCTTTTAGTTGCCTTCTATCCTCCTACTGGCCCAGGCCCCCCTTTAGCACAAATCATACTGTATGATGTCTCTTGTTTAAAAGTTATGTTTTACTATCTAAAACATCTTCATAAATAGTTTGCAAACATCCTCACTGTAGAAAAATTAAAAATTCCAGAAGCATGAGGACCCAGCTCCTTGCCACATGAACCTCTCCATGCGTGAGGTCCATGACACGCTCCAAGTGTCCTTATGGCACAGCAGCATCTTATCCTAATCCGAGCGACCCAAGGGACAGACCAAGGAGGATGCCGCATGCCTCGTATGCCCTAGTTACTTCCGATCTATTCCATCCATTAGAAGAAAGTCACAGAGTCCAGCTGTCACTCAAGGGAGAGGAATGCAGCCCCACCCCCTGAAGGGAGGAAGGGTTTCGGACATGTGTTAAAGCCACCGAAAGGCTCGTGGCCTCTCAGCTCTCTCCCTGCTGAGGTCCCCTGAGCAGACCTGCAGTCACAGGTCTCTGTACCTGGTGTTGGCATCCCACCTGCACGCAAGCTCCATGCTTTCTCTGGGTCGAGGCCACTAGAGAGGAAAACTCAGAAGCCTCAGGGCACATTCCTCACCCTTTCTCACGCAGCTTTGCCAGAAGCCCTGTCTCTCGAGGAGGCAACTCTTCCTTACAGGAAATCCTTTAATTAAGCATCTTCCTTTGCCCGGTGATTTGCCATGGATCCGCACACCCTCCCTGAGGGACATTGTCATTGTCACTAAAGAAACTGAGCCACACACAGGTGAGATGGCCCACCCAGGCTCACCTGCTCTATGCGATAAACACCACCCTTGTCCCCTCTCCTGCATCAGCTTCTACATGGCTTCTTTTAGGGTATCTTCTAGAAGATTTGATCTTGATTCAAATCAGCGTTGTTATAAGTGGGACCTCAGAGTGCCCTGAGGGGCTGGGGTGGGGGGCAGACAGGCCGCACACGAACTTCCCTCCATGTTTAGACGTGAAGACTGTTTGTAAGGAGAGCTCAGATGCCTCCCTCTTACGCGGCCCCAGGCACGGCATGATGGCTTGCCTGCACCATCTCATCTCATCCCTGCATCACTGGTCCGGGCAAGGTAGATTTCTAGAATGCTCTGCCAGAGATGAAGAAACTGTGTCTCAGGGACGCTAAGTGAAACCCCCAGGACATCACGGCTGCTAAGCAGCCAAGCTGGGGTGTCCGTCTAGGTCCTCCTGAGCTCAGGCCCCGTTCTCCTAACTGCTCCCTGGGAAACAGACCCACAAAGGCAGGACTCCAGCCCTGTCTGGTGTCCCGAGGCGGCCTCCCCGTCCGTCAGCCGGAGCGGCAGCTCCCCGGGGGCCGGAGCTGACTGATGGCACCAGGTGGGGCAGCGAGGGGGAGCCCTGCCTGTCCGCCTGCGGGTTCCCCATCCTCAGTCAGCTCCCCAGCAGGGAGAGACAGCGGCCTTCCTTCACGGCACCTGTACTAATGATGTGACTGACAGGCCAAGGGGGAGCCGATCCATCTTGCCTCCTGGCTTCCCATGTATTGCCTGGCAATCTATTCCATCTTGCCAGAGACAGCGGTCTGCAGCTCACACGGAGAGGCAGGTGTGCTGGGGCCGGACCGGGCTCGGGCCCCTTCTGCGCTCTGCCCACGGCAGAGCCGGCCAGTGCTGGGATCGTGCTCTCGGGGCGGGGGTGGGTGCTCGGGTTGTCCTCCTCCATCTAAAGACGCTGAGGACTGCCGCTCCATGACCCAGCCCCACTCCAGACCAGCGCGGTCCAATAGAACCCTCCAATAGCGAACGCGCCATCTCTCTCCAGCGCCGGAGCCACCGGCCACAAGAGGCCGGGCGACGGAGTTTTTCGTTTTATATAGTATTAAGTAACTTAAATGGGAATGTGAGCAGCTGCCTGTAGCTGGTGGTGAGACCTTTTCCCAGCAAAGCCTCCTTCCTAGCCGGGCGAGTGGGTGCCGCTGGGCCTTTGCGGACGGAGGGCCTGCGCTGAGCGGCATGAGTGACAACTGCCGGCACCGATTTCCCTTCCTGTTTCTATTTATTGGCTCCAATGAGTCCAGGCCTGGGGTCCCAGCCGTCATTCGACATGTGGCGTGTCTCCTTCTGCTCTTATGCGTTCCGGAAAAACACACACTATTATTTGGTGTGTGCGTTTGATGTTATGAAACCGATACCTGCCCTTGAGGTCTCACTGTTTCTTTTGTTTGTCCATCAATGTTGTGTTTCGCAGCCCATCTATGTCGTCCGTCTGGCCCATCTTCATGTCTGTCCGTGGGATTCCGAGAAGCACAGCCAGGTGGTCTCCAGGGACTCACACCGGGCGGGGGGGCGGTGGTCTCTGACGATCATTCTCAACGTGTCCATTTGTGGACTTCGGTGGGCACGCCTTTGGCATGTACACCCAGAATTCAGAATTGCTGAAATTCTAGAAAGTCTGCTGGATGCTGCATCCCGCCACTGCCCCCCTCCCCCCCGCCCCAGGCAGGGCACGAAGGCTCCTACACCCCACGTGGCCCCCCAACCCACCACACTAACTGCCTTTCAAATTAATGCCAGTCATCGTTTCCATTTGCATATCTCTAGTCACTAATGAATCTCAGATCTCTTCCTCTGCTCACCAGCTTTGTGAGTTTCCTTGTCTGTAAATTGCCTTTTCATATCGTTTGTCCCGTTCTTTTTCCACTGGGGTTTTTCTCTTTCTTTGCTGACTTGTCAGAGTTCCCTGTATTGTCCCTCGTTTGTTCTCTGTGGGAGGCTGACCGCTCCCAGGGCCGGACTCCAGTCTGTTCTGCTCACCGCTGCGTTCTCGGCCCCAAGCAGGCAGCCCTGGCGCATAATTGGTGCTTAATGAATGGCTGGCAAGTACATGAGTGACTGAGCAAGTGAGGGAGTGCGGGGGACATGGCCAGTCGCAGTGCCGCCCGCGGAAAAACATGAATGCTAATTGCTTGTCCATTTCAGCCCCAGCGTCCCTCATGGACAGTTTGCAAGCAGCAATCTGTGTCTCCTTCCCTGGGCTGTGGTGACCACCAGCTGAGATAACGGGGGGTGGAAATCTGTCAAGAGCAAATGGCAGGGCGCACTCCTGGTGCTGTTCGTGGGCCCCATCCTTTCTCGAAGGCACGAGCTGGCTCTCACCTGGCGGTACCTGCAGGCCTCACCTGCGGTCCGTTACTCGGAAACTTCCCTCCACAAAGGGGAGAACCTCCGCCCCACCTCCCCATTGCTTTTGCCACTGACAGAGGCTCAGAAAAGTTTGCAAGGTACACAAGATCAGCTGCAGAAAATACAGGAAGTCGAGGTTTACTTGATTTGTGATGGGAAATAAAACAATCTCAGCATTTTTTGTGGGGGTTGGGAACAAAACCTAGGAAAACCAATGAGCGCTTTGGTGAAACTCAGTTGTCAAGGACACTTTTGTCACACGCTCCTGAGAGCAGTCCACCTACCGAGGGCCCGTCATGGGTTCCTGCCCACCCTGAGGCCACCCTCTCAGAGACTCTGGCTGCCTGTGGGGTGGGCAAGCTATCTCCAGGTTTCTGGTCTGACAGAAGCAAGAACAAATAACCTGGCTGGCTGCCCCCATTCGCCCAGAAGTGCCTGGTCCAGCGAGAGCAACCCCCGGGGAAGCAACCATTCATCAGCGGAACAGTCTCCGGCAGGAAATACTGGCGTTAGGTCACAGCCAGAAAACAATGAGGGGACAAGTGTGTCCTGGCCAGAGAAGGACCTCAGTGCAGCTGGGAGGGAAGAGGGTGCTGTAGCTGAGGCTCTAGGAACCCCTTCAACTGAGAGACAGCCAGGCGGATGGCTATTTCTGTCATGTCCCGGGAATAGGGGGTGGTCCCTGGAGCCCAAGTCATTCATCCAACTGGGTATCCACCATCTACTTATCCATTCATATACTCATACATCCTTCTGTCCACCCACCCACCCATCCACCCACCCATCCAGTCACACAGCCACACTCTGGGGAGGAGTGAGTGAGACTCTTTGCTGCGGAAGTAGAGGAAGCTGGTTCTTGGTCTAGTCACTGACTCAAAACAGGTGAGCCCAGGGAGGAAACTGAGACTGGGGGAAGGACCCACATTCTTTCCTCGCTTCCTCCTAATACCAAGCCCATTCCCTCAATCATTCAACCTTTGTTCGTGCCTTGGGCACCTGCTACCCCCACCCCCGCCCATGCCCTAGGCACTGTGCTGGGCATAAGTAACTCAGAGCGAAGCTGATGTCCTGGCCTGACCTCATGGTCTCACACTATAGCAGGTGAGACAAACGGACAGACCAGCCATGTACAGTCGTCGCAGGCTGAGGTCGGTGCTGTGCAGGGAACCAGCAAGCAGATGTGTGTGGCAATCTGTCTTCAGAGAGCAGAGGCAGGGAAGGCTTTTCTGAGAAGATGAGGGTGAGCACAAATGGGGACAGTGTGTTCTATTGGGGGAACAGCATGTGCAAAGGCCCTGCGGTGGGAAGGTGCTTGCTCCCACAAGGTGCTGCGGGAGGGTCTGGCAGACGGCACACACTCGGCCAGGTTGTATAGAACGTGTCATCCTAAGCTCCCGCAGCAGTGCCTCTGGCCACCGTTTCCCAGGTAGTCCCTCTCCCTTCTCCCCACCACGAGGAGTCATTTTGATTTGGGAGTGCAGTTCAAAGGCTTCCTCGACATCATTAACATTCAACAAAGGGAAGCCACTAGGCTGCCTGTGCAGGGAGATCGCAGACGGCTTGCCAGTTATCAACTGGAGATAATTAAATCATGAGTTTACAATAGTCCCCTCAGGACCAGGCATGCTTTCTTTTCTTCCCTTCTGGTTTGCTGCCTGCACCGTGGAGAAGGAAGTGGGTTTGCCCCCAGGAGACAGAAGGGAAAGTAAGAGAATCATGAAGACCAAGGAGCCCGCCTCTGCGCGCTGAATTGATTTCCTTATCAGCAGGAAAGTGCAGTCTGTCACCCCCGAGGGGGTGTGCCACTGAGGCCCCATCCTGCTCTGAGCAGCCTGGTCTCACCACTGCCGGTCCATCTGAGAAGAGCTTGGCTCCCTCGGCCTGGAATGCTCTTGGTAGTCGCCGAGCCTAACACAGTATTGGGCAGTCAGCACGGTAGGGTAGACATGAGCTGAGTGCTGTTCATATGGTCTCGTTTCACCCCCCAGGGCTCTCCAGGGAAGTCTTAGTCCATTTTAAAGACCAGAATTCTGAGGCTCAGGGAGGGAAAGGGTTGTCTCCAAGCCACAGAGTTAAGTGCTAAAGCCGAGACGCAAACCCTGATTCTGCCAGCATCAAAGGAGACTCTCCGTGATTCTCCCTGTGTTTCCAAAATAAAGACATGAGCCCTAGGCTCTTGATTGAGCTTGACACTGAGCGCTATCATGGGTTACTTACCTGCCCCTGCCAACTTCCTCTGTGAGCCTTTGGGAGCAGTTCATCTGAGGGAGCCTCCCAGGGCACAACTTATAGGGGTGGAGGCTCAGGAATGGCTTGATCAAGCTTCCAGGGAAAGAAGGAGGTGCATACTCTGACCTTGGAGCCAGTGTTTGTGTTATAGCTGGGCCTTTCAACGTGGGGTCCAAGGGTTTGAAGAAGGGGCCTGGGGGAGCAGGACAGGCTCTCTGGGTCATGGGGTTCCAGCCAGCTTCTAGCCACAGGGGAAGTTTCCAGGAAGTGGGGCCTTAGGCAAGACAACCTTCAGGTTTCAGTTGGCTCATGTGTAAATTGGTGTAATGATTGCACTCATCTTGCCCTCAGAGCACTCATGCATTTTAACAGGCTGGGGCCAGAGGCTCTCACTCAAGGAGCTAAAGCAAAACTTTCTGGGAGGGGTGGGCTTCACAGGCACGGGGTCCATGCAGCCGCATGCTGGAGTGACCCCCTGTGGTCGCTGACGTCTTGGCACGTGTAATAGTTTTACCTTTGAACTTGTGTGTGTAAGCGATGTCCATGGGCCCTTGCGTGTGAGCAGGGGAGACACGCACAGTATGGGTGTCCCCATTCCCTGCTGTTCTGTTCCCAATGCCCCACGAGCACAGAATTCCGGGGGACTCCTGGGAGCTCAGTGAGACTGAAGCGAGTACAAGGTAAGGCTATTCCATCTACAACTGAGTCACAGTGGCATGGGCACCCCAAGAGACCACGCCCCTGTGGCCCAGAACTTGCTTCTAACCCAGAAAGAAGGCAATGCTGTCCTAAAAACCACCAACAGGCAAAGGAACCCTAACATATGCTTTCTTATGTCACTTCCCTGTCCCAGCCAGTCCCTTCTGTTGAAAACAATACCATAGAAGGAAAGGGAGAGAGAAGGCGACTTTTAAGTCCTTCCTTAGTCACCAGGGAGCCGACGAGAGAGTGTGGGTAGGGTTATTATCGGGAGAGAAATCAAACAGCTGAGTTAGTCTTGTGCGGTGTTCCTCCGGCTCTGGAAGGAACACAATGCATATGCATGTGTGAGCAGCGAGATGCGAACGGCGCGATTTCGGTGATTCCGCATGTGTGTCGAGCGCTCTTGGATTTGCATTGAAAACTGACGTTGCATAATAAAAAGATGAATGATAAAATTCCTGCTCACAGACATTTGTTCTTCGCTTAGGACGACTTTGAATGGCAAACAAAAAACACACGACGAGAGGAGAGACTGCAGGGGAAGGGAAAAAATATTGTCGTTGAGGGATTTCAGCGGCACTTTCCCTGCTTCTGAACAAGGGGCCCCTCATTTTCACTTTGCGGTGCCTCCAGCAAATGACCCAGATGCCTTCTTCAAGGCGCTGAGGAGGGGCCTGGTCCTTCAGTGCTCGTGAGGGCTCGGACTTGCTGTTGGAAGCGAGGCAACGGGATGAGGGACAGAAAGAGCCCATGGTGCTTGTGTTTGGCACAAATCACTCCCGTTTCACCCTCCCAGGACCCTAAAGAGTGGTCACTGCTATGATCCCTGATTCACAGATGAAGAAACTGAGGCTCAAAGGTGGAGTGACCTGTGAAAGCCGGACCGTGATCAGGCTGATCTTTCTGTCTGTAAACCCCCTGCTTGCCCGGTGGTCCTGGCACCCCCTCTTGCAGATGCACCAACAAAAGCATTTCACTCGGGCTCCTCGCTTCCCACGATTTGCTTACTCTCTCCATCTTTGGATCTAAAAGTCCCTGGAACCCTGTCTCCTCTCCTCGTTTCTACCTTCTTCTCAGGGAAGTTCCCAAAGTTCAGAGGGAGGCAGGCTGGAGAGGAGAAACTGGAAAAAGGCAGCAGATTCTTTGTGTTTTATTTATCGCTCCGTGCTTCCGTGTTTAAGCCTGGCCCGGGTCCTGTTTGCCTTGGCTATGCAGATCGGAGCAGACACAGCCACCTCCCCAGGACCTGGAGCGTCACCGACGTGTTAATTATATTTTTCTATCTGCGTCTAAACTCCTGTTTGGGAGAGCCTGGGCGTTCTTAAAATAAATGGCAGTATAAAATTGAAAACAGCTAGCGTTCCTGAATCAATTTTCACATCTTACGACTTTGAAGCATAATTCACTTTTCCCTCTTGCGCTTCGTGGGGACAGGGATGGCTTCGTGCTCGCTGTGAAATTTCATGAGGAGCAGATGAGTTGGCAATCTTCGTGGCTCCCACCCCTCGGAGCCCTTAAGTAAAAGCAAGAAATGCCCAGTCTCCCCGCCATATTAGACCATGCAGGCGGAGAGTGCGGGGAAGATGTATCATTTATTTTGTGAACTGAAGAGACAACTGCAAAGAGTTCAACCTGTAATTGTGAGGATAATGGCCCCCATTACCCAAGCCGTGGCTGTCTGCTGCGAGGGGTGGGATGCGGGTATAGAGCTCGCACGTGGCACAAGTGTGACACCTAGCACCGCTGTGGCAGAGACGCATGCCTTAGCTGCTGCGTTACTTGGATAGGGCTTTCTCTAAATATGCATATATTTAAATTGAGGTATAACAAACCTCCAATAGCGTGCATTTTGCACGAATCCATGTCTAGCCCCCACCGAGACCAAAACCCAGAGCACGTCAGCCTGGGTTTTGGCACCTCCAGACAAGGCAGGGGCTATCCTCCCTTCTGTTATACCAGGTTAGCTTTTCTTGCTCTTCAACTTTGTATTAATGGCACCATGCAGTGTTAGACCTTCAGTGCCATCATTTTTACTCATCATCCCCCTGCATTTCACCCATGTTCTTGTGCACAGCAAGAGTGTGTTCTTTTTCATCGCTGCATGGTATTCCGTGGCATGACTGTGCCACCGTTCACCCATTCTTTTGGGGATGGGCGTTTGACTTGTTTCCAATTTTTTTTTGCCTCCTCTGAACCCTGTGTGCTCGTTTGAGTATCAGAGGTGTCTGCCTTGCTTGTAAGTAAAGCTGGCTCATCCCCTATGGACGCTGTGTTACATACACTCACAGGCACGCTGGAGTCTGCACCAACACATTCTCACCTGTTTCTCCTCCTTGGTTTTGACAGAATCGGGAGCCTGGGGAGCACCCCCAGCACCGGGCTGAGGGGCTGCGGTCTGATTCTTTCAGGAAGCGAGTGCATCATTTCTAAGCCACTGGCTCCGTGCGCAGCAGCTCCTCTGAAGTCTGCGAGTTCCCGGGAGATTCCGCTTCCCTTCTGGGTTCCTGGCAGCGCGTTGCCTTTCTTCTGAGTTAACTACTAGACCTAATTAAACAGCGCCGTCTCCTCCGAGTGGCTGGTTTTCTTCCCGTCTGAATACAAATTAAACTCCAGCGCCGTTAACATTCAGGTCAGTTCACCACAATCAACCTCTTTCAAAACTCAAAGGCCAAAGTGATTTCAAAGTCAGTCCCCCGCCCCGTCTGCCGGGACGGCCCGGCACGAGTGCTTACAGCTGAGCCCACCCGGGAGGAGCCTGCGGAGAAGGAGTTTGTTCGCAGCCCTGGCAGCGGGCCCGCTGGCTTTAGAGGGCCCCCGGTGACCGGGGCCCAGGATGTGGGCCTCATTTCTCTGATACTGCACCCATCCCTGCTTTGCGGAGACTCAAAGTCCTCTTTATTCCATTTAGAGTCACTTCACTGAGCACATGCTGACCCGGCACCGCGGTGGGCCCTGGTGGGGCTGGGGGTCACGGGACACAGGGGTGCGGGGGACGGAGAGGAAGCATACACTCCCAGCCGTGTGTGAGTCTACAGCTGCCGACGGTGCGGCGGCTGAGGCAGGGCAGGCGACTGTGGGAGGTGTGACAGGGTCCTCGTGTAGGTGCAGGCTGGTCTGCTGTGGGACAGACACTCAGCTGTGTCCCATCATCCCTCTGTAGAATGTCACCGCTGGTCACAGAATCCTTCCTGCAGTAAACTCCTCCGCCGAAGGGGCCGCCTGCCCAACCTTGGGCCACCGCTCCCTTTCCTCTCAGGTAGATGGTACCTGAAGGCAAGGCGTGGTACCCAGGACCCCTGAGAGCAGAGGCACTGGGCTCCGGGACCTGACCATTCATTCCCACATGTGACGATTCTTGTCCCCTCTCAGCACTGGCCCTGCTGTTAACCCTAAGGAAACAGGCATCGGCTGTCTGCCTCCAAGTCCAGGGCACAGCAAATGAAAAAGATGGAGGAGCCCAGGCGGGGCCCTGCTGGCCCTGACTGAGATGAGGTTAGTTAGGGCACAATAAGGGGGCACTGAAGGCCCCCTGGGACCAGGGGTGCGTGTGACACCTGTATGCATTTACAGACATGCACAGACAGCCCAACCGGGATGGCCTGTCAGGGGGTCATGGGCAAGAGGGTCTGTTGCATTGTCATCATTTGGGGCACAGGAGCAAGCCCCCTTGCCCTGGAATGTCTGCCACCAAACCTCGGTGGCTGGGACTGGCCTGGGGTGGAACACGCCGGGCAGCGGTCGGGTTCCCACACTCACTTTCGCTCCGTGGCCTCAGTTTCCCCATCTGTAAATTGAAGGGTGGGGCAGCTGTGGTCGCCTGCTCCCAGCAGCCACTGCTGCCTTCCTCCTCTGCTACAGAGTCCCTGACTTTGTGCCGGGACCCACCCGTCCATGTGGCCTGAGCTTCAGCTGCAGGCCAGCCCCCAGTGATGGAGCAGCCCACCCTCTGGTCCTGGAGGATTATGCTGGGCTTTCTGAATGTGTTTGGGTTGGGGGCTTTCGGTTAGAGCCGGGGGTATTTCAGGTCACCGAATCACTTCTAACAATGCCAATACTTAGCGTTTCCTGAATGCCTTTAGGGGCCATGCACTGAAACCAAGGTCTCTGTGTGGTTCATCCTGTGCAATACGGCCAAGCGCTCACGAAGATTTGGTTTTCACTGTTCCCACTTGGTGGGTGGGTTTGTGGACTGTGGGAAAGGAGTCGCAAGCATCGAGGCAGCCGCGGCATTCCCTCGAAACAAAGACATTTTCCTTTATGCCCACACCACCGCTTTCTTACCGAAGAACACTAACCGTCCATCTTTATGTTATCTACTGTCCAGTCCACAATCACGTTCCTCCGTTATGCCCCAAACACCCTTATGTTTTGCTTCTAACCCAGACCCAACAGCTTTTGCACCTGGCATTGAGTTCTTACATCTCTTGAGTCTTTTTAAATCTAGAGCATTCTCCCCCTACCTTCCCTGCCCACGACGCTGACTGTTTGAAGTGAACTCCCAGCCACCCTGCAGCCTGTACTGTGTCCTGGGTTTTCCTGTTCTTCTCTCTCCTCTATTTCCCATAAAAACACAGCGCCAGGCTGTTCCACTCAGAGCCATGTCCAGTGTGGTCCCTGGGAGGTGGTGGCCACCAGCTTTTCCTGGGAAAAGTTCTGTTTTCCCTTTGAAGTTATTCTGTATGGGGATATTTTGGCCCCTTGCAAAGAATCTGTTCTCCCAACACCCTCTTACCTCGTGGTTTGGGTGTCCATTAACAAGTCTTTCCTGAATTCATTATTTTGCTGGCAGTGGCAAAGGTGAATTCACTAATGTTCTCTTTCCTCCTGCATTGGTAAGCTGGTGTTCAGCTCAGAGGAGAGCAGACCCTCCTGAAAAGGTTGGGTCAATAGAACCAGGATCTCAACCACAGTCCAGTTTTCCCCTCCTGGTGACAGGGTGGCTGCCAGAACCCAGGACTTCCTCTCACTCACAGAGTGGCTTAAGAAATAAGAGATTCTCTCTGTCTCTCTGGCACCAACAGAAGTCCCAGAGAAGTCTCTCATTGGCCTCTTGTGGGTGATGGACACATCCCTGATCCAATCACTGTGGCTGGAGAGCCCTAGAGTTCTGATTGGCCAGGTCTGGGGCTGGTACCACCTTTAGACTCAGATGTGGGGTCAGCTGCATTCTCCAGGGGAAAATTGGTCGCTCTTTCCAGAGGAGAGGGATGGATGATAGACAGATGAAACAACACTGACCACTGCCCTTGGGTCCATGGATGGACTGGGCAATGAGGATGGGTGGGGGAGTGCCCACAGGTACAGCTGACATGAGGCAGAGAGCAGAATCAACACCCCTCCACCCCAATGCTAGGGATGAAGACCGTGGACCCGCACCGAATTCTCAGCTTAAATCGTGATTTATATTTAGTACCAGGAAAGCTGTTGAGCTCTTAAATATGCACGGGTGGAAGAGCCAGGAGGGAGAGAGTGCAGACTCCGCATGTGCCAGCGAGGAATTAATTAGAAATAAACCCCATATGAGAAGCTGTCGGAATTCTGTTCTGCTTTTGATCTGGCTGCCAACCCATGACTTTGGGAATTCTCTGCCAAGCAGCCGGCACCGGGGCCTCTCACTCAGCCCCTCCAGCACACATACCTGATGGGGGGCCGACCGGGGGTCCCTTCCTCTGCCCCTCCCCACTGCCACCTCTTGGCTTGTGGGTGACTCCCTCCCGTGGGGGCATGTGGATGGAGGTGCCACCGTTGTGCCTCGCCTGGGGAGGTGGGATTGTTTATGGAGGAGCCAGGGGTTCGGGACAGACAGGGCCTGGGTGCTGCCGTGAGGTCACCTGCAGGCCACCTGCCGCCCTTCCTTGTGCTGCCCCGGTGGCCCAGGGCAGTGACCTGCTGCTAGGACCCGTGGTAGGGGCCCTGGACTCTCACTGTCCTTTTGCACCGACCATCGCTGATGCTCCATTTCACCAACCAGATGTCTGATCTGGTCTCTCCTAGGTCGGTCTGACACCAACCACCTCGCCCTGGGCTGGACGCACAGTAGGCGCTTTCTGAATGCCAGATGGCAACGGAGACTCTGAGCTGGAAGGGGCATGGAGCCAGGTGGGGTTTTTAACCCTTAAAGACCCATCATGCCACGGCTCTGCCCCAAACGCTCTGGGACTCCTCGCGTCCCCCTTGGGTAAAGCCCCATGACTTGCCTCCTGGGCGTCCTCCACACCGAGTGTTTGCTGACCCTCCCCCACGGCTGGGCTTCTGCCTCCTCCCAGCCTGGGCCCTGGCCTTCCCTCTTGTAGAACTCTCCGGCCCCAGATCTTTACCGACTGGGCACTTCTCATGCCGTTCGTACCTCCTCAAGGAGGCCCTCCGTGCTGCCAGCTCCCAAGGCGTCATTCGACTTCACGTTTTAAGGCCTTTCTCTTCTGGGCCAGTGTCCTGTACACTCACGTCTCTGCCTGACTGTGGTCTGTGCCCTGACTGGGTTTAGGTGACATGAGAGAGAGAGGTCTGCCTCTGGCTGGTCACCCTACTTCTAGAACAGAGTGCTTGTGAGGGCGGAATGTGTGGGTCCCCCAGTTCCTACGTTGAAGCCCTAACACCCATGTGATGGCATCAAGTGGTGAGCCTTTGGGGGGTGATAGGGTTAGATCCGCCGGGATCCATGGCAGAGCCTCCTCGACTGATGGGGTTACAAGAGAGGTTCCCCAAATAAAGCCCAGAATTTATTTATAAAAAAACGTGCATTTATTCTTACATATTTAAACGTCAGTCACCTTCCAAGCACTCTGCATTTGATGCAATGCACCTATCGAGACATTCGTTCCACAGCTCACAACAGTGTGTGAACTCGTCCGTTTCGATGCCTTTGAGTGCCTCTGCCACTTATTGTTTCACCTCTTCATTTTTGGTCAAAAACTGCTGAGCACTCAGCGTGGTATGGGCAGGTGTGCTTGTTAATCACCCATCATGAAATGGGCAAACGCATTGAAAGATTCTTCAAAAAAAAAAAAAAAATCACTGAAGCTGAACGCAGCCTCTCACAACAACGCCAGCTGGTAACACTGGTACAAGTGGGTGCCTAAAACCCTCACCTAGTGGGGGAAGCCTGTCCTACAAGGGGCCCACCCTCCAGAAGATAATTCTGCTTTTTTGTGGGTCCTCCTCACAGTGTCCTTGCAAGAAGAGGAAGAGACCCTGGTGTCCTCTCTCTGCCATGTGAGGACACGGGGAGAAGGCGGCCGACTGCAAGCCAGGAAGCGGGATCTCACCAGACATTGAATCTATGGGCACCTTGATCTTGGACTTCCAGACTCCAGAACTGTGAGTAATAAATGTTGGTTGTTCAAATCCCCCGGACTAGGGGATTTTGTTATGGAGAACCACTGACTCACATAGTGCTTAATGTATATTTTTTTGAATAAAAGAAGTTTGACTGAAACATTCAAAGGTCATCAAGTTCAAATTCATATTACTTTTAAAATTTTTATATATGTGCGTGTACGTGTGTGTGTTTACTGAGATCACTACAGGTTCAAATGCAACTGTAAGAAATAACAGAAATACCCTTCGTGTGTTTTGTCTGGTGGCTTGAACCCACACACCTGCTCATATGGCCTCGTCTGACCCCCAAGTCTGACCTCTGGGGTCCTTCTGGGACAGAAGCCGGTGGCTGTCCTCTCCAACAACCTGCACCAGCAGGCTCACATCTGCCCTCCCCAGGGACCAGCCCACCCTCCTCCTTTAGCACAGCGTGGGGGTGGGCAAGTTCAGTTGAGGCCTGGGCCTGCGAGCCTGCCCTTGCTGGGGTTTCGAGAACCCTGCTCAAGATTCTGACTTCATCCACGTTTAATTTTTTTTCCCTGTGAAGACTGGAAGTCAGGGATATTCATCTCGCCGGGTGTGTGAAAGCTTAAATAAAATAAGCTTTATCTGTTGGAAGCTGTCAACCGATAGAAAAGGAAAGAATTAAGCATATTCTTGTTTAATGAACTCTCTAGACAGAGACAGACTTCCGTCCCCAGGCTGAGCTCCCCTCTGCAGAGGCAGCCAGGACCTAGGCCAAGATCGACCCTGGGTGTCTCTCTCTGACCACCCCCGAACCCGTCTAGACATCCTGTAAACAGAGAAATTGCTGGGGTGGCAGCAGTGTGGAGGAGGGAGATGTTTGTCACTTTGGGGATGGCTGAGTGAAGAGTCAGGGGCACAGAGTGTCCTCAGGACAAAGCAGTTTCTCGCCTTTCCTGGAGCTGCTTCCTGGTTCAGGGGCTCAGCTGGCAGAGCCTCCTTCCCCGCAGGGACCTGTCTCTGCTCTTCCCAGGGGTGGCCTCCTGAGGGTGCCAGGCCACGGGGGTGGGTGGTGAGGGAGCTTCGCTGCTTGTTGGGGTCTTCCCCGAGCTCGAGCCCCTCTGAGAAGACCCGCCCTGCCCCACTGGGATACCCAGTCAGCGTGACTTCCAAAACCTGTGCAGGTCACGCCACACCTGCCCATGGCCACCTGGGCCACGGCTGTGCCCCGCCCACCGTCTCCCGCCCCCGTGTCCTGCCCCCCTGTGGCGAGCCTCTCTGCACAGCCCCACAGTGCTTGCGTGTTATGTGTCAGTCTGTGGTCCCTCTGAGTTGATTCTGTGACATGTGTCAGGTCTGTGTTCAGGTGAACGTTTTGGCAAACGATAAAGATGGTGATGACTACAATGATGATGATGATGGTGATGAAGATGATGGTAGCAGCTGCAGCGGACGCAGGTCCACTCGGCAGGCTGGTCGCTGACCGCTGCCTGCTCTCCTCTGCCTCAGGGTCTCTCTGACCCCAGGAGGGTTGCTGTGGACCTGATGACAGAGAGACTGAGGGAAATGGGTGGGGGGCGGGGGGCTGGGAGCAGGCACGGCCAAGGTCACAGAGCAGGTCGGAGCACAGCCGGGATGAGAGAGTCCTCTCCTTTTCCAGAGCCAGCCCGGTGCTGCTGGGATAGAGGGGCAGACCCTGGGAAAGGAGGGACAGGTGGCGGGCCACTGTCTCATTCATTCGCCCTTCATTCCCAGTGTGTGTGTGAGTGTGCGTGTGTGCGTGTCCCCACTCTGCTGGTGAGGCCCTCGCTGTGGTGAGGTTTGTGTCATGGGAGACAAGTGTCCAGGCAGCAACAATATGTGGGCCAGTGACGTGACGAGGGAAGTGCAGGACACTGGGGGCTGGGACAAGGGGCTCTGCCACCTGCCCGAACAGTCAGGAAGGGCTCTACTGCTCCCGCAAGCTGAAGTGCTGGGGGTGCGCCAGGCGTGCCTGGGGGACCTGTGGGGGTAGGGGGCTCCCTCTTCTCTGCTGTGCTCCGACTCACTTTCTGAGCTTGACCACTTTCTTCCCTCCCTTGGCCTCAGTGTCCCCAGTGCAGTGAGGACCAGAGGTGCCTCCTGGCATTTGCTCCCGGGTAGGGAGAGGCCCTTCCTGGCATGGGAACAGCCTCCCGCCTGGCCTGGCTGCATCTTTCGAGCAGGGCCTTGCAAACACCGGGTCAACCCCTGGATGGGGCTGGGGCCGCGAGGCAGATGGACTAGCATCTGGGCTGGTCCCCCAGACCCTCTGCGATGGGCTCACAGCTGGTGACAGCCTTCTGAGGGGCCCCTTGATGCTTTGTCAGGGCGCTGACGGGCCCTTTCAGCATCCTGATCTGACAAGCCCGTGACAATGGACGTGTCCGCAGGGCAGGGCGGCCCCGCAGCCCACTGCGGGAGACGCCGGCTTGTTTGAATTTAGAAACGAGGTCGAGGGGGCAGCGCGGAAATGTCATCTATGTTTGCCGCTGGGCCCTCCAGCCCCTGGCTCTGCGTGGAGACACAGAATATAAAGCAGACCTTGGCCGTGGGGTGTGGGAGCCCCCGAGCAGGTGCCTGGAAAGGCCAGGAGCATGGGGCTGCCTGCAGCTGGCCCAGCGACTTGTCTGAAACCTTGCCAATGCAGCCGATGGGGTGGCAGGTCGGGGGGTGGGGAGCGTCCACTTGCAGAATGTGGGCTGGCTGCCCTTCCTCCCCCCATGTGTGCCCATCAGGGTGGGGCTGGTCCGCCAGGGGAATTTGGAGTGAGTCAGGGATGGATACAGGCAGCCAGACACCGGACAGTGCCAGCTCACTCAGCTGGCCCTCCCCCGCCCCGCCATGGACCAGAGTGCCCCTGAATTGTTTATAATAAAACATCCCATTGTGGCCGACGAGTGGCCGGCCCCTTGCCTCTCCTACGCAGACCCCAGCCTGGAAGACAAAATGGGAAGGGGGCCGGCCGGGGTGGGGCAGAACCACAGCCTAGGAAGTGTCTTCTTCGTTGATATGAGTGTGTCTGTCATTGGCCAGAGGCCGTACTGGTAGCGCTCTGTCCAGTATGTACTAGCCAGCGAGTCTGCAAGGTTTTCACGCTTTATCTGTGTAATCACTTCAACCACAGGACCTTGGCACGTAGCAAGGCCATGTCCTCCTACCCCAGGGCCTTGTTTCATGCCCAGACTGCGCCGCCCGCAAGGGCGCGATCCTGTGGGTCTTGTTCGGTGCTGTATCTCTGGGCTTGGCGCAGGCCCAGCCCATAGTAGATGCTCAGTAACTGTTGAAAGAGTGAACAAGAACCCCGATAAGGTCTGCTCTGTTCTTACTCCCCTTCTACAGACGAGGAAACCGAGACTCAGAAGTGAAGTCACTGGTGCACCTTGTGCAGCGGGTCGGCGGCAGCTGACGGGGCCCGTGCGCATCTCTGCATCCGTCTTCTCTGCTCTGATTCCGTCATGCAGCGTGCAGCCCCCAGGGGGCATCTCAGGGCTCGTGTTGTCCTCACCGTGGCCCCCACTTCCTGGGAGTCGAGCAGCTCACGGGCCCATCTCCCAGATGCCAAGGCAGGGGCACAGGGAGGTAAACTGTTCTCCCCGGGACTTGCACCCAGGACTCTTGGACTCCGAGGTCATCAGTCTCCTCACAAGGTGCTGTCTCACTGCCCGTTCCGCTCCTAGAGCATCTGCCATGGGGCGGATACTCTTTGTGCCCTGCCTTGCTGAGCTGCCACCACCAGGCCGTGAGGTTCACATCCTATGCCAGTCCTGGGCTATCACGTCCTAGGCCAGCCCAAGACGCTGCTGGCCTTGCTGTGGGACATGGGGCTCTACATGCCCCTCGGCTACGGGGGCTTCCTGGAACTCAGCCTTCTCCCTGGATTCCAAGGCACTTTCTCCCCGCCCTCCTTCCAGCTTCAGTGAAGAGCTTGGTTAGACTGCAAAGAGGCACCTTTGTCCCGAGAAAGGCTTGCTGAGAAATCATATGCTTTGTTAAGCCACTAAAATATCAAAGTTGTCATTCTAGAATGTTATCAGGCAGCGACCAGGAGGAGGAAAGAAATGGCTTTTCAAAGATGCCAGGAAAGCCCAGAGGATGAGGCGGTGTGTTGTAGTGGGTAGGAGAGGGGGCTCCGGGGTCAGACAGCCTGGCTCAGCTGCTTACAAGCTGTGTGATTTTGAGCAAGTGGCTTAACCTCTCTGTGCTTCAGACTCCTCATTCATGAAATAGAAATAATAATAGGATCCGACCCATAGGATTGTCATGAAGACCAAACCCACAGAGGCATGTAAAGTGCTTACGTGTGGAAAAAGCGACGTGTGTTAACTCCTCCTTTCGGTATCGTGATCATCATCATCACCAGCAGCACCAGCATCGTTTGCGTTCTCAAAGGCAGGGGAAACAGCCATGACATGACCTGTGGTGTCAGGAGCATTTGGTTGCTGGTAACAAACACTGGAAATTGTAGTGGCTTAAGATCAAAATGTATTTTTCTCTTTGGTTTGACTCACGTATTCTCTTGTTTTGGGAGGGGGTGGTTTGTTTGTTTTGTTTTGTTTTTTTGCTCCTCCATCTTTAGCCTGTGGCTTCCATTCCCATTTTCCTCATGGCCCAATATAGCTGCTAGAACTCCAGACAACACCTCTGCATTCCAGGAAGGAAGAAGGGGACTGGGAGTGTAACAGCTGCCCCTGATTCTCATTGTTTCTGCAGATGAGGATGGTGCCCTACTGCCAGAGGAAGGTTTGCTCTTGGCTCAGGCAGGACAAGCTGGTCATGCCCTGAGGGCAGCCTTCAATGGTGAACAAGTTTGGTGGATAAAGAGCCCAGCCTCCTACCCTCCTGGGTGGGCTAACTCTGAGTGGGTGCTCTGGACCATCTCCCCCAGGGTCCCAGCAGGACTGAACTCATGTTGGTGCTCTGTGCTGGCTTCCTCCCTTTCTCAGCCTCGTCTTCCCACTGCACGACCTTGAAAAAACCATTTGCGCGTGAGTCCTTGACTTAGGTTTGGCTTGTGAAGAAACCCAGCCAAAGACAGGGACGGGGGCCACAGGGGCACCCCCAGCTGTCCATCCACCCCTGAAGGGGCCCCTCCTCCCCAGTCTGATGCTCATCTCAGTGCCTGAGCCTCAAGGACAGCTGGGAAACGCCATCATGCGCCAGGACCTCTTGTTCAGGAAGGAGACGAGGGGCATGGCTTTGGAAAGGCAGCCAGCACACTCTGCCACTGTGAAAGGAGGAATAACTAGGGAGGGTCCCTGCCTTCATTTGGAACCAGCTCCGACAAGGAGGCGGCAGGTCCCTTGGCCCCTTGCAGCTTCCTGAGAAATTTACTCATGCATTCCATGGCACCGATGCCGCCTGAGCTCCCTCTGGGTGCTCAGCTCTGGGATGCCATTGAGAGCAAGACACATGTCTCGATCTCAGGGTGCCTGTCGGGAGCTGTGGGTGGAGGCAGGGAGCAGGGCAGTGGAGGGGGACGAGGCTGGCGGTGGCCTTCACCTGTGGTGGCCAGTTCCTGAGCTTCCCCCTAGGTGTGGCCTGGGCCTCTGTCAGGGGAGCCTGGGTTACTCTGCAGCGACAGCAGAGAACTCATTTCTCAAGGCTCAGAGCTCCTCGGCACAGGATTGGCGGGAGCTGCCGTCTTGAACATGGCGGTCGCTGTGCCCGAGTGAAAGAGCTGAGGGGTCGCCTGCCCAGCAACAACTAATGTGCAGCTTGGAAGTGGCCTCACGGCACGCTGTCCAGAGGGGTCACACGGCCCCGCCCAGTGCAGGTAGCCTGGAAGTAGAGTGAGTCAAAGGTATGTGGAGAACTGCCCAGACCGGTGTGGCTCAGTTGGCTGAGCGTCATTCCGCAAAGTGAAAGGTCGCCGGTTCTATCTCTGGTCAGGGCACAGGCCTGGGTTGCGGCCCAGGTCCCCGGTTGGGGGCGTGCAAGAAGCAACCAATCAGTGTTTCTCTCCCAGATGTTTCTCTCCCTCTCTTTCTCACTCTCTTCCTCTCTCTCTAAAAACAAACAAATAAAATCTTTAAAAAAATAAAAAAGAATAGCGTGGGGCCACCATGCACCAGGGATCAGTTTGGTGTATTTCCCAGGCACCTCTTTCTGTGAGTTTGCATCCTTACACGTGCACCCTTAGAAAAGATACAATGTATCCCATTATAAAGGCCATTCTGCAATGCTCTCTTTTTTCCTGAAAAAGTTTCTTAGAGAGCTCTCCGTGTCAGGAGATGTCACTTTGTTTCGTGTTTTTAAAGGCTGCCTGGTCGTTATGGTTTGGACACCCCAAAGTTGAGTTTCCCAGTCCCCCACAGGGGGACTTTTGAGGTGTGAGTTTTGCTGTGACTAAGTCCCACGATGGGTGTTCTCACCCCAGCTCATCCCTCCAGAAAAGGGAGGTGCTGGGTGCAGGCTTGTTCACTTAATGTTTCCAGACACGGAAAATCCATCCTCCAAAGGGGCTGTACCTTACACACTCCTGCCGGCAGCGGGGCGGTGGGGGGTGTGGTGGGTCCCCACAGACTGGCCCGGTCAGTGGCATCACGTAATCCGAATGTATTTTTACTCTGTTGGGAGAGCCCCTTTTCATTGTTTAAGTTATCAAAAGTTACCAGTAAAACATTTAAGCAGCGAGGAAATGTTCTCAGAGCACAAATCATTTCTCATTTCACACCCCGTTCCAGAGGAAACCCTGAGAAAACTCTCCTCCCGGATTTTTCTCTATGCATTTACATAATAGATATTCAAAATATATATATATATATATATATATATATATATATTGTAATGCATGAATGTTATCACTATTTTATTTTGTTCTGAAGCTTGCTTTGCCGCCTTCCTACTCTCCCCCCAAATTTTTAACCATGTCTTATCACACTCGTTTATATGAAATTAAAAAACCCATTTTCCTGGCTGCTTGGATTATCTCTTCCCTTGTTTTTCTGCCTTCTCACTCATGTATGGGTGGAGGAGGGGAAAGCAAGGGAAGTGGATTCTAGGGTTGTTTTTTCTCTTCCCTTCCCGGAAGGAGTTCCGTGGGGTGCAGGGAGGGAGGGAAGGCAGGCTGGCGGCACAGTCCCCGCTGGGGAGGCGGGTCGGCAGGTGGCTGGCTGAGGAAGGGGATGTGAGACAGACAAGAGCCATTCCAAATTCCGGTGGGGAGACACGGCTCTCCTGTGGCAGAATTCAGCGAAATGCTATTAAGGATGCATTTTTTTTTTTATTGTTCTGTCCTGCAGGCAACTTGGGAAAATATTGTCGTCTCAGCATAAACGAGTTCCTCTGTCTTATTTTATTTTTAAATGATGCTTTCAGCACCAGTTCTGACTCGGAAACAGGGGAGCCGTCCCTGCAGCCACCACGGCCTGGGGCCAGGAGCAGAGGTGTGAGACTGGCCTTCAGATAGGGTGTGGCTGGCTGGCCGGCGTGATCTGTCCTCCCTGTCCCCTCCTACACCCCTCACCCAACACAGAGCAAGAGGAGGGGACTGGAACAGCCATCTGTGTGACTCTGCCCCGGGAAAAATCAAGTAAACCGAAGGACAGAGCACAGGCCAGAAACCAGGCATGCCGGTCACCTACCTTGACTGACTCAATGGCAAACCCCTATGTGACGCTCCTCATATGTTGGACACTGTTCTCTGTGCTTTAGAAACAGCAGTGCATTTATTTTTTACAGCCGCGTGGGGTGGGAGCTTGACCAGCTGGCCTGTCATGGGGATGGCGGGCGGGTAACCTCGAAATCGGTTCATGGTGTGGGTGTCCCGCTTCTGCCGTCCCAGGGCCCCCACAGCCTCACCTGCCCCCCTGGGCCTTGGCGGCTTTCCCCAGCAGAGGAGCCTTCTGTTCCCAAGGTCAAAAACCACCAGCTGCCTGTATGTTGTCACATCTTTGCACCCACCCCTTCCACCCCTGTGAGGGTCCAGCATTAGCACAGCCTGTCTCCTGCCCTCAGCATCGGGGGCCCAGCTGCCTCGGGGCCCAGGTGAACCTGCACGGGACGCTTAGATGCCCTGGTTTCTCCAGTAGCCACCCCAAAGGACAGAGCAACACACTCTCAAAGGACAGGCTGAGCAGCCAACATCCAGTGGGGCAGAGGGTTGACTCAGGTGAGACAGGAGCGGGAAGGGGCCAGGAGGTGCGTGCGTCACTGGCCTCCTCCCTCAGCAGATGGACCAGGGTGCAAGGCTCCCTACGGCCTCTCTGGGGACATCCTGCCTGACCCAGCAGCCAGCTGTGTCTGCTTGAGCGGCTGCAGCCACCACTCCTGGTGCCCCGGGATGACCTCCCTCAGCCAGTGGTGTATGGAGCTCAGCCTCCAGCTCTGCTTCCCGGGGCACCCGCAAAGCCAGGGGAGAGGACTGTCCCCCAAGCGGCCACCCCTTCTGCGGCCCTCTCCGGCACTGGCCCTCGCTCAGAGCTCCAGGCCTGTTTGTCTCTTCCGTGCTCATAGCAACACCTCCTCTGCGTGGACGAGGACGCGGTGGCACCAGGGCCACCACCCGGCTGTGGAGGAGCCAGGCTGTGAAGCTGGGATCCGGAATTTGCACTCCCACGCATCGTGCTGGTGGGGAGTCCCAGGTGGGGGTCACCACGGCCGTGTCTGACTCTGAACTTCACACGCAGCAACAGCATCTCAGGCCCCCGCAAACCCTGGGGAGGGCGGGGGAGACCAGGACTTCCATTTCCCCTACCATGGTCCCCATCGTACAGATGGAGAGGATTTGGGTCAGCAAGGTTTGGGTAATTCCATTTATTCATTCACATTTGCCGGGTGCGCTGCCTGAGCTAGGAATTGTTCTGGATGCAGGGTGTGCGCGGCAAGTTCGAGGTCCACTGTGTGTGTTTGCGGGGGGAGCAGGCAGTGAACAGCCGTAAACGAACACAAAATTATGACAAATTATGATCCCCCTACGGGGGCATCAAGGGAGGAGGGGCCACGGGTTAGATGACATCTTAGACCACCCAGGAGCCAGCCTGCAAGGGGTGGGGGTGGGGAAAAGCGTTCCTGGCCAAGGGAACAGCATGTGCAAAGGCCCTGCAGTGGGAAACGTCTCCCTTCGTTGGAGGGGGAAGGAGGGAAGACAGCCAATGAGGCTGGTGGGGAAGTGCCGGGACAGGAAGCAGGGAATGGGGAGCCAGGCCTTGGGGAGTGCTCCAAACAGCAACTGGCTGAGACAATCCAGCACCCTCCTCAGGGCACCCGCTGGGCTAGATGGGACCCTTTGCTTGGCAAGCCTTGCGGTCCTTTATGCAGTTAACACACCACCCGTTTCTGCGAAGGAACTTGCTCCCTGCTGCGTGGACACACCCTCCCTTGTGCGCTGTGCACCCAGGCCCCCAGCAGCCCTGAGTTCTCAGTTCACTGTCATCTTTTCGTATCCCCTCATGCAGAGGAAGTATCCCGACAATTGATTCTGAAAAAAGTGCTTAGCTCCTGACCTAGCAACCACCTATGTACAAAGGATCTCGGAGAAATAAAAGCACATGAACTCAGCTGCCCAGGTTCACCTTCTCAAGACCAGCAGCCCCTCCCTCCCCACGGCCTCAGCTGCTCCGGGCGTGGAGGGCCACCTCCATCTGACAGGTTGGCATGCCCACCCCCGACAGCTGTTAAATGTGTTGGCTTTCCCACCTGCGCACACAGCTGTCGATTTCAGGGTGGTTTGTGGTTAAGGGGAAAACAGAACCGGAAACCACGTTGATGGCATTCACAGGGAATGCAAGAGACATTCGGGGCAGTGGAAAGTCCCAAGTCAGAGCCACATCCACAGACCTGGGACGATCTTACTGTGGGTGTCAGAGGGAAAAGCCTTTTGAGTGGTGCTTATTGGGAGGTTACGTGTTGGGGGGCGGCCCGTGAAGGGTGCTTGTGGAGAGCAGAGAAGAAGTGGGGGTGGAGGGGGCTGGGAGGAGGCAGCACTCTCTGACTTGTTCCCACAGTACGTGATGCACTTATGATCTTGGAGAGAAAAACAGGACGAAACCCGGGTGTCCCGCGTTGATCCCAGTGCAGTGGCCCCCCGAGAAGGAGTGGACGATGTGCCACCGCGGAGGGGGTAGATTTTGTCTTCAACTCTCCACTGCAGAAAACTCGGCACCACGGTGGCGGCTGCGTCTTGATGCCCCAGAATACGTTTTGTTTTTCCCACACCTGTGATTTTGATGGGGCTGGAGATTGATTCTCTACCAGCGAGGATTCTGCCTCCCCTCCTACTTGTCTGGCCTGGGATCCACCAAGACAGGGAATTAGGAAAAGGGAGAGACGCACGGAGAGGTGGCTGATGTGCAGCCGCGGCAAGCGACGTGGGCACTCAGTGCAGGGCCTCTCGGCTGTGCGTGGCGTTTGGGCCTGCTGAGCGGCGCCTGGCTCATGTTCCACTGTCCATTGCCAAAGAATTCCAGAAATGAGACCGCCTTCCCAGGCCGCAGCCTCCTGGCTCCGTGGTCTGAACCAATAAGGCAAGTTCCCTCTCGCTCCCCACTTCTGAGGGTTTCTCCGGCTCCGAGATGTGTTCCTGATGCTATCTGCCCTGAAACCCATATCCCTCCCAGAGATCACTCACTACTGGCATGGCGTGGCCAGGCTTGGGCAGGGCCCCTGGGTTGAGCGGGGCCGTTCGTGTTTCCCAAGTACAGCTCTCTAAGGTCAGTCAAGCCCAAACAAGAAAGGTCGAATCCAGAAGGCCCCTGGCATAGATGCCTTGTTGCTGGAACAGTCTGTGGGTGCTCCGGAACTGAGCGATTTTAATTCTGGGGACTCACCCGGGGTACTGGGGCTGGAGTTCGCTTGGCCACCCGTGAGCTTGGTGGCTCGGATTGGCCGCTGCAGAAGACTCCACTCAAACTGACTTTGATGATCGAGGGGCCTTCTTAGTTAGGATCTGCTGTACCTGGACAGCCGCGAGCTCCAGCAACACTGCCGGGCTGGAGCCCCCACCTTTCCTCCTGCCCCTCCGGAGTGGGCTTCCCCCTCAGACCACCTCTCCTCTCGACTTTAAGATGACAGCGCATCCGGTTGCTGTTTGCTTCAGGTGTGACATCAGCAGGAAAGAGAGAGTCCACTTCCCGTCCGGAAGAGGGCTGTCACTGAGTGCCACCCAGGCCGGCCCGCTGACCTCAGACTTCCGGTCTCCCGAACCGGGAGAAAGAAACGTGCCTGGACCCAGGCTGACTGGCAAACCGTCAGAGTCTCCGAGTCTCTCTCTTCTTCTTCTAAGGACCTCAGTCACATAGGGCTGGGGACAGCCCTTCTCCAGCCCGCCCCCAGCCCGCCCTCATCCTCACCCGGTCCCCTAGTCCCAAACGAGATCGCACTCTGAGGTTCCAGGTGGATGGGGATTTTATTTGGGCGGGGGGACACTCTTTAACCCAGTCCGGTAGCTATCTCGCTTATTTCTTCATCTAGCCTTATAACAACCTGGCGAGGCCAGCCCATTTCTCAGATGGGGAAACTGAGGCTCAGAGGCCCCAGGGCCCAAACAGCTGCCAGGGGGCAAGTGCAGGACTTGTACCCAGACCCTCAGACACCAGGACAGGATGGGGAAGGCAGGGAGTGTGCGGGTCCCCGAATTCACCCCCCCCCCACAGCTCGGCAAGAGACATAATCGGCCAAAAAAGAGGAAGCCCAAAGTCAAAAACAGAACGACAACTCAGACTGACTGTGTTTACAATCCAAGGGGCTCTCCTGGGGGTCGACTGCGAACTTTTAATATTTTAGGCAGGCAGGCGACACTTCTCATCTAGACACAGAGAAATGGTCAACACAGACCTATTTCCGACACTCCTGCAAATACCGCCCCTCCCCCCCGGATTATGGGGTCGCCTTTGGGGCCAGACATCACAGAGACCCTGTCGCCGCGGAGGCCTCGGCTGCAGTGCTGTGTCATGTATCAAGGGGACCAGAGAGACGCTGGCTGGGAGCTGTCTTTTCTCAGGCGAAGGAGCTGCTCACAAATCAATACACGCAGGTTGACGGGGACAAGGGCTTTATCATCCTCGCGGCTGGCACCGCCGTCGGAGTGACAGGACTGTGCACGGGGGGCCATTAAACCTGTAATTAGCTCTCAGAAACACTGGGTGGGGGAGGGGGGAGTGAGGGGTGGGGTCGGGGTTGGCATGGCACTCGGTTTGGCTCCTACTTGCCACCTGGGGAGGTAAGCAGGCCAGGGTCCTGCTGGCCACTCCGGGGGTGGGGTATGGGAGCCGGGGACCAGAGCACCAGGCCTGCCCCCGCTAAACGTGGGTCCTTCAGAAGCCTGTGGCTTCAGATTCCTCCTTTCTACAATGGGCCCAGGCCCCAGGGGCTCACCGCGCTGCTGGTAGATTTCATCTCTTGGATCTTTTTTCTTTTTAAGATTTTATTTATTTATTTTCAGAGAGAGGAGAAGGGAGGGAGAAAGAGCAATGTATGGTTGCCTCTCACATGGCCCTCATTAGGGACCTGGCCCACAACCCGGGCATGTGCCACGATTGGGAATCGAACCGGGACCCTCTGGTTCCCAGCCCGCGCTCAATCCACTGAGCCACACCAGCCGGGCCGTCTCTTGGATCTTGACAGCTTGCACGGGACCTGGACTGGAGATCAGTGGGCTGAGGTCAGACGGGAGACCCCTGTGGCCATTTAAGGAATGTCCATCATGCGGTCAGCACCAAGCCGTTCTCTCGCCTACAGATGGGGAAACAACAGCAGTTGCTACCTGCCAGGTTCTCTTCATCCCAAACCTGACCTCACCAAGTGTTTTCAGCACGGACCATCTGGGCCGATGCTGCCAGATCCCACCTCAGCACGATAAAGCCCCCAGGGCTTTGGGAGCCCGAGCAGAGCAGGCAGGACCCTGTGCTTCCGTGACAAAACCTCGGATGGCCGAGCGCCCACTGAGTGGCTGCTGTGGGCCAGGCCCCTGGGCAGGTTCTGGCTGCCATGGGGCCGTTTTCAACAGGGGGCCAGGGAAGGGAGGGGTGGGTTAGTGTGATGGGAGGAGCGGGGTGTCACCCTGCCTGGGCAGCTGTGGCTTTTTTCCTCTCTCTGAGCCCTCGCCTAGGGTGGTATCCAGTGGAAACACACACTCCCCTCCTGGTCTGGGCAGTGATGGCAGAAGACACACCAGAAACATCGGGGTCACCTACCCGAGGTCTGGTGTTGAGTCGTTCTTGCATTTTACATTATTTTTTTTTCCCAAACCATGTGCTGCCCTTCTGCCAACGTGACCTTGAGCACCTCCAAAATGCTTGCGGAGTACGGCCCCCAGACAAACTCTGAGGCAGGTGGCGGCCCCCGCCACCTAGTAAGAGCTTACTGTATACTGGCTGTGCGCTCAGCTCTCTCAGCCTCCAAATGATCCTTTGAGGGAGTAATGCCATTGTCCCATGTCACAAGTGATGACAGTGAGGACTGGCGAGCGAGGGTGGGTAGCAGAATAATGGCCCCAAGATGACGTCCACCCCCTGAACCCAGGGACATGCTGGGCCCCGTGGCAAAGGGAGATCAGCGTTGCCGGTGGAATGAATGTCACTAATCAGCTGACCTTGAGATTGTGTACATCAGGCGCCCCATGGAGACATCGGGTAGGGAGAGGGTGCAGGAGAGCCACCACGTGACATGAGGCAGGCTCGTTGGCCATTGCTGGCCTTTAGGATGGAGGAGGGACCCAGCAAGACAAGGCGTCTGTGGGGAGGGGCTCTAGAAGCTGGAAAAGACCAAGAAATGGACTCTCCCCTCGAGCTTCCAGAAGGAACGAAGCCCCGTGGACACCCATGTTGGGCTTCTGAACCTTAAGAGGGTAAATTTCGTGGTTTTTAGCCTCTCGGTGTGTGGTAACTGGTAGCAGCAGCCACAGGACTCTGATACGGCCGCTCATCCACGGTCTCACACCTAGCGAGTGGTGGGGCTGGGCTTGAACCGGACCTCGGTGGTTGGTTTGAGGGTGGACACAAGGAACAGGGAGGCAAATCCGAAACAACCCTGGGAGCTCTGTCTGAACAAACGGGAAAGGAGGTCACGGGATGGGCGTTAGCTTGCAGGTCCTGCAGTTTCAGTGGCCACCACTAGGTAAACGTCTGTCTGAGTGACAGAACTGGGTGACAGGGCAGACAGGATGGGGACCCTGCTTGAGCCCCTGGATACCACCATGCCTGAAACCAACCACCTTTACATTCCAGGAAACAACAAACGCCCCTTTGGGCCCAAGGGATGGATTTGAACTTGGTCTTAGTTTCCCTTGGGCATATTTCCCTTTTGGGTTTTCAAAGGCAGAACAAAACATTAGGTGCCAAGGAGGCTTAGAATCATACACTCGTACCAAGGCCCCACCTTGGGGAACCTCTTGGTCCTTCGCTTTATGCTTTTGACACTGAGGCCCAGAGAGGGGAGGTGACTTACCCAAGGTCACACAGCTGTTAAGAGACACTTGAAACTAAAACCTGGGTGTCTCCCCACCTCCCACTCCTCCCCTTTCCCTCTGAAGTTCCACAGAAAGGGCTGCAAGCGCCGAATGTCTGGACGGTTTTCCTGCTGGCAGGACCCAGGAAAGAACCATGCTTGTGGTTCCGGCCTCGATGGTGCCCTGATCATCACATGGGTCTCATTTGCTTGTGGCCGCGGCTTTAGGAGTCTGCGTTCCGGCTCAGCCTCTCTCCCGCCCAGGGCTCATTTGGAAGTCGTCTGTGGGATCTGCCCATCTGGTTAGCTGTGGTTGTGCAGCTAACACGTCCCAGACTGGCTTCCTCCCTGGTCCCTGGACGCTCTGCCCCCGTCAAAGCCCTGCGAAGAGAGGACTGTGCCAAAGGCAGGGCGTCCTGGTTTCCCTGACGGTCACCTGCCACACTTCGAGGGGACAGATGACTTCGTCAGTGTGCAGCTCACAGCCAAGAACCCCGGACCCCAGGTTGGTGCTATTGAACACCAGGTGTTTCGGACGCAGCCACCAGCTCCTGTCCTCTCTTTTCTCCCTTTTCTTATCTCTGTCTTCTTTTCCAGTTGCCACCTTTCTGTGTTCACTGCGGAGGACCGGCGCCCCTCTTACGGCGAGCCAGTCTGAGCAGATGCCGATCTCTGGTCCTGAACCGGGAATTTACTGAGCACTTGCTGAGCGCCAGGAGGCTGCAGACCACGTGAGTTCAATGACAACCCTATGTGGCGAGTCCAGTTAGTGTCCCATTTTAGACACCAGGGAATGCACCAGGGACAAGGAGTGACTGTCTCAGCACAGCACAGCTGAGGAGAGGCAACAGCGGGGTCAGAGGTAGCACGAATCTTTTGTCCGCTTTACTGTTGGGCCCAGAATAGCAAATCGACTTGTTCAAAGGCACACAGCAAGCGAGGGGCTGGGGGTGGGATGAGCCTTCCTGTTTCCTGACTCCCGGTTTTCTCTCTCCCACAGGGGCTCCGTGGGCACCACGGGCACAGATTACGTGTAGCAGGTGGGTGATCGTCACCATGGGCCACCATGGCCCCCTTCTGAAACCTGCCTCGGCCAAGGTGATTGAAACCCTCCCTGGTCAGGGGAGCCCTTGGGTGGCAGTGCCCCCCAGCCCCCGGGCATCCCCACCCTGCCCCATCGTGACCTCAGCAAAGGAAGCTGTTGCTGACCAGGCTGGTCTCCGGCAGGCTTCATGGGCTGAGGTGGGGGGGAGGCCTTGTTGAAGATTTGAGGTCCCGGGTGGGGGGGTGCCGGCACCTTCAATCTCCTCCGTGTCACACGGCTCCACCTTTCCTGTCTCCAGGCAGACGTTTCGGAGACCCGTGGGGCAGCAGCTTCCCTGACTGCTCATTCTGGGTTTCTGCCAGCCCACCTCGCCCAGGCCGCTCTCACCGCAGGGTCGGGGGCCTGGAAAGAGGGTGGCTGAAGGCTTTTTGCTGTGTCTGGAGAACAGTGTTCACCAGGAAGGAACGGAAAGCCAATGTTGTTTTGGCTGTGGCCGGATCTGCTCACAACTGGTTTGGACAGGGTCTAGCACCTGTATGTCAGCTGGGGACTGTCACCCATGGAAGCCGTGTCTGGTGGCATCTGGACTCTTTCGGGCACTCCTAAGTGCTGGGCCCAGGTGTGGCACGTGAGGGGACAGGTGTGTTCATTCACTGATGCTCCTGGACGCTGGCTTTGCGCCAGAGCCTGTCCTGGCACCGGAAGGAGCCATGGGCAGGATGATGAGGTCTTTTCTCGTAAAGTCGTGGTCCACAGGGATGGTCACCAACCACACAGAGCAACAAATGAAAACATAGCTGGGAGTGACAAAGGGTGGGGCGTAAGGTGACAGGTGGAGGGAGAGGGTCCAAGAAGAACACTGTGAGTAGGTGGCTCTTGTGGGGAGACCTGAGTGGGGATAGAAGATCCTGGGGAAGGACGAGGTGACAGAGGGGCTCTTACACCCCCACCCCCGGTGCTATGTGCCAGCTCTGCCTTCACAGGGGCCCATGTCACAGGTCAGGAAACTGGGGCACAGGGAACTGAAGTGACTGCCAAGGCTGTCAAACTGAGAAGCAGGACAGGTGAGGCTCGAACCCATGGCCCCTACCTCCAGGGCCTGCGCACATAACCACTAGGCAGCACTGCCCCTTGAGGATCCTGATCCTTACCACAGCGCGTGGCTCCAGAGTGAGATCCTGCGTACATCCCAAAGGCGGCGGCACAGACCTTGTAGCCTGACTGATGGAAAGCCCTCCCCCACCTCCTCACCCCGCCCTGCCTGGCATCCCCACCCTTTCCGGGTGCTCTCGATGGGGGCCTTGAGTAGGCTCACGGGGATGGCAGCTCCCCATACTGCATGGCAAAGGGCCAGCTGTCCCCTGTCCAGTCTGTCAGAGTCCTGGAGATGGTCCCCCTGCACGTGCCCCTGGAGCTCCCGGCACACCTGGTCCTTCGAGCTCGGCAGGGACCAGGCCCCACTAGGCTCTGAGTTGTGGCAGTGTCAAGTCACTGTGACACTTTTTAAAAAAATCGATTTTAGAAAGAGAGGAAGGGAGAGAGAGAAACGTCGATGTGTGAGAGAAACCTCAATCTGTTGCGTCCCATGTGCATCCCGACTGGGGATTGAACCTGCAACCCTTCGGTGCACAGGCCGGCACTCCAACCAGCCGAGCCGCCCGGCCAGGGCAAATCACTGTCATGCTTTTAAACACTGCCACTTCTGTGCCTCTCTCACCAGGGATGAGTAACAGGAGGTCCAAACCACGAGAAGCACTGAGCTAGCGTCACCACACAGCGTCCCCCCGCTGACCCTGCAGCGTCTGACCACACTGGTCTCCTCCAGCCGCCTGAGGAGCCGCAGGCATGTCTCACTGACGTCATCATGGGGACATGAGTGTCCAGGCTGCGGCTCTGTCCTCAAGCGCCTCCAAAGCCCTGTTTCCTGGCCGCCAGGGTGGTCTGAGCTCTGCTTCTGCAGCAGGCAGGGGCGGGGCCTCACTGCCCTGTGCTGGCCTTTCTGAGGCTCGGGGCGCACACACAGGCATGGGGGGACATGGGGGGACCCGGTGATGCGTCTCCCGTGATGCCGTCTGCTTCTGGCCTTCAAGCTGCTGCCCACCATCTAACCATCCCTGCTCCCCAAACCACGGTCTCACCCCAGAGCCGTCCCGTCTCCGGAACAGCCCAAAGCTGGCCTGCCTCTGCCTGACCCCAGTCCGTGCTGTGGAAGGGGGGCTTGGACCGCTTGAGCCAGCCCAGCCATCCCCAAAGACCCCTTCCTCGGAGCCAGGCGGCCAGCAGCAGCCCCGGGACCGGAGAGGAAGCAGCTGTGGGGAGGGCTGTGGCAGCCCAGTGCAGCAGGAAAACGAGAAAATAAAGCGTGTCAGACCGAACTGCAGGCAGGAAAAGCCTTGACTCATTTCCTCCCTCCCCTGCCTTTTTTTTTCTTCCCAAAGCAATCAGTAAACGTTTTCCATTTTCAGTCCCCAGAGGTAGTTAGATCGTGTGTTGGGTTGGGGTTTTACCGAGAGATCGAGCCCGCCGCGCTTCGTTTTCTGTTGGGCACCCACTGTCCGTCCCACCAGCCCAGCTGGGGTGTCTGGGGTCGGGGGTCTCCTCCCTTTGCCCAGCCGTTTCAGGATCAGGAAAAGGAAACCCTTGAGCCTGAGCTCCCGGAAGGCTTGGGGCTAACGCTCATTGAATTCGCTCTTGGTAGATGCCGTGGCTGCTTCATTAGAAGCAGGTAAATGTTATGGAGTCACCTTGAGTGATGGTGGGAAAAGCCACAGGGGCCACTTTGGTTCTCCAGCCCAAGACGGCACTTCATCGTCACGCTCTTTCTGGAATCTCCACCAGAAATATGTTTTGTTGAGATGCAAAGCTATTTGTTCAGTCCGTCAAACTGCAGCTGATGAACACGGTCCCCCCTGCCCCCCGCCCCTGGTACGATTTCTCCTTCCATCAGCAAGGAAATCGGAGTGCAACATCCGGCAGACAGTTCTGCCTCCTGCAGTGGCGTGTCTGTGGGCTTGTCCCGAAGCTCGGTCTCTCATTAGATCCAGGGCTCTCTAGATGTGGGGGCTTCAGCTTAATGCGATTTGAAAACGAATTGTGTTTAATTAGCTGTACTATTAGGGAACAGCCAAGCCCATGGAAGAATCGCGATGCGTACTTGGGAAAGCTACGAAAGCAATAGCACGAAACTCACCGCTGTCGACGGTGAGATGAGCAACGGTTATTCGCACTCTGTTCGAATGGTAAGACTGGAGTCCACACTGGAGAGGCCCCAGATCGTCCCTTCTCTAAGGTGCTGAGTTTTAATTGGGTCGTGGCTCCATCTGGCCTCTGGGCTGCCTCCTCTCAGAATGGAGGGGGCTTTATTTCCGACAGTTATCTGGAGAAATTTCTTGCACGCTGGGGCACGGTGTGGGAGCAGACATGGTCATGCCTCATTTTCTCGGGGCACGTGGTCCAAAGAGAGCCCACGGGTCTGAAGCCTGGTGTACAGGGAGCCGCTCACCAAGCTGTGTGCCTCCGCGGGTCATGGTTTAAGGACCAGCAAGAAATTAACTGAGAGGTGCCTATGTGGATATAGACGGCACAATCCAAGTTCAAAAGTCAATTCACTTCCCGACAGTTGGGAAGGCTGCCAGGCCAGGGGAAGAAAACTCTTCCATTTCCAGGCATCTGACTTTATAGGAACTTGGTTTGTCTGCATAGAAATGTAAAGATTTTCACGGTCATTCGCCTGTTTATATGAGAATAAAGACTCTCCCATTCAGCCATTAGATCAATTTCTGGACCAAGGATTCTGAGAGAAAGACCCTTAACTCGCCTCCTCTGTGTCTTTATTTCCCATCTACAATGAGCGTAAGAAAATGTAATTGATTATTAATTCATGCATCATCCCTCAAATACTTATTTCCAAGCACAGGAGATAAAAAGAGCAGGGAATCTGGACTTCCGCCAAGATGGCAGTGTAGGTGGTCGCACTTGCTGCCCGCACATCCAGAATGTCTACACAATGAATGCAGTAGCGAAAAATTAAACAACCGGAATGGACAGAATCGAACTGAAGGGAAGTCCGACACCCAGGAGGTAGGAGAAGACGAACATCCAGGCCAGTAAGCGGGGCAGAACCGGGTGGAGGAACGGAGTGAGAGGCAGCTCTCACGGAGGGACTCACGCCGCCAGTGCCTGAACAGGGCGTGGCCCCAAACAACGGGTGAATCCCGCAAGCCAGCGGCGCTGCTGGAGAGAGACCAGGGCTGAGCCAGCAGAACCGAGACTGGCAGAGGAGGCGGTGGGGAACTGGGGAGCGGAGGAGTGACTGAAGCCCGCAGTGATCGGAGGCCGCCATTGCTTCCTCCCAGGCCCCGCCCCCAGAGGCAACGTCAACCAAAAAGCGACCCAGGTTGCAGGCACCTGCCAGCTGACAAGTGCACCGAGATAAAAAGAATAAAAATGGCCAAAATGAAGGAGCAGAACAAATTACAACTAATGGATGACAACATAGTCAACCTATCAGATGCGCAATTTAAAATGCTTGTAATCAAATTGTTAACAAAACTGGAAAATAGGTGGATGCAAATAGTTGAACAGATGA